>VYZS01026478.1:8757-21528 GCA_013400695.1 Neodrepanis coruscans | reverse complement strand
ATTCAGGGGTTTTGTTTTCTGGTTAAATCTTTTATAGACTATTCTGAAGCATCTGATAGCATCATGATAGTTAAAAGTTGTGATCATGTTATATCTTGTGGCTTGCCTCTATGGTCAACTAGTCTCATGTCTAAATTCATTAAATCTAAATTCTAATGTAAATCATGATTCCAATATTCATAGTCATATAGTCCAGTGCAGGAACATATGCATATAGGAGCTGTAGCTTAATATTGTTAAGAATTAATATTAGCATGCAGGAAGTTATGAAGCTCTGTGCCTGTATTTGGAACAGTAGTAGTGAGTGAACTTGCTGTGGCATATGCAGAAGTATCTTATAAAATAGAATTGAATGTCATCTGTTTATGTCTGGCAGACTGAGAAGTAAACAAGAAGGAGCTTTCTGTTTTTATTACACTCATCTTAAACAGACTCTTAACCATATTTATATAATGGCTTTTCTTAATGCCCAGTTAACACACCAGATAACCAATTTAAAACTCTCTCCTGTTTTTACCTGGTTCACCTGGTTTTAAAGGAAAGCTTTCATATGGCATTGAATTAGATTTAACATAACCACAGTTAGATAGTTGTAGGTGGTCAGCTTTGGAAGTTGTGAGGGAATTTGAGCTTCATGTCCCTGTAACGTGGATTTCTGTAGATAAAGAGTCACTGTAGTAAAACCCACTGTGTTGTAACAACACTCAGCAGGAAGAGGCGTAGGTTTACTTGTCTAATCATTAATTTTTCTGTCCTGTCATAACCCATCTGTGTTTTCTGATTGACTGGCTAACAAGTCTTAATCCTGTATTTGACGTTGTCTCTTCAAATGGAAATAATTGATGTCACACATTTAACATGACATAACTTACCATGGAGCCACCACCATGCAAAGTACTTAACAGACCAAAAAAAACCAAAAAAATTGAGAGGTTCCTATCCAGCATAATCTACAATCTCTGTGTGCAACTATCAGCCACAGACAATGAGAATGTCTGTGCAGCCATGGTCATACAGCAGTAGGGTGAAAGCTGTAGTGTATTGACTTACAGAGCCTTAAACTCAGATGTCAGCTACTCAGATACAAGACACCTCAGGGGGCTGTGTGCGCTGCTCTGAGAGTCACTTAGGGTGGTGCATTCTGAGAGCAATTCTTGTGCTCATGGGCTATGTCTACTGTGTTTTAATTTGGGATAAAATGTTGCACTGATGTAACTATCAGAATATGCAGTAATAGGAGATTGAGTCTGGTTGTGTTCTGGCAGCAGTCTGAATGGTTTGGATGCAAGTCCATATTTGTGTTTTGGAATGGGGTAGACCTTAGTGTGCCAACAGTCTACAGCTGTTGGTCCCGCATGTGTCTGGCAATGTCAAAGTGGCTGATTTGGGACAGACAGGCTGCATGCACTCATTCTTAGTGCATGCACTCATTCATATACCATGAGACAGAAGAAAATTTGTAAACTGATGAGCAGCAACCATTCACGTTGCTTAAAGGGAGAATTAGGTACTTGCCTCTGCAACATGGGCCAGCTTTAATGCAAATAGCTGGGCTCCAGGCAAGTTCTTGAGTATACAGAACAGTTGGTGTTCAAGTCTGCTACAACAGTGGCTCTTATTCCAAGCATTTGAAATGCAAAACACTGCCACTATCCTGTAGGTACTGTTTGCACTATTGCTATCATTCAGCAGCAGCAGTGAGAAATTATGTAGCAGAATTTTTCTAGGCTGTACAATGAAGAAAGGGCTTGAAATTGCCTCTTGTCACACAGCAACAAGACACACAAAAGGCAGGTTTCCCTGGCAGGAGGAAGAAGGAGAACTTCTGTTACTCTCAACTGGAAATTTTCACTTTCTTCTCTATACTTCATCCCCTATCAATGCATCTCACTAATACACAATGACAATCATAATTTTGCAGGTTTTTACTGTGTAGGAAGTGCATACTTAGTGCATATAAAATATTTCTTAATGAATTTTTCTTAATTGGGAGAGGTTGGGGAGAAAAGGAGTCAATTAAAAATTTTAGTTTTATATCTGAATGTGTATCAATATATTCTGAATGCACATGGCAGCTTGGCAATGCAATCTGTAAGGCTCAGTGTGATCCCTTGGTAGTTTGTGCTGTGTACAGACAAGTGGAGTATCTGCTTTTCTGTGGGCGTGAAAGGCTCACGCTTTGGGACATGAACTGAAAACCATGACAGTGTGCTCAGGGATAACTGCAAGACCGATGTCACTCGGCAGTATCTCAATTGCTGTCAGACTTAGAATTGATGTTAACAGTCTCTTTTCACATAGGCCCTTTCCCTGGAGGTTGGTTAATGCAAGGTTTTGCAAAAAGATTCAGAGGGCAAGTTAAAGTCTCTCAAAAGAAGCTCCAGTTTCCTGTTTAGAGTACAGATGCTGCCATTGTGTGGGGAAAAGGACCTTCACCTTCTTTCTGATTGTACCTTTGCCAGTATACTTTTGACATTGTATGTTTAATTCCTCCCAACAAACATCATAACACAGTATTTAATAATAGCACTTTTAATTCTGGAAGATCTCAAGGTTCTCCACAGGAGAAAGATGTGCTCTGCTTCTCCTTTTACGAATAGGGTAGTACAAATCCAAAGAAGAAAAGTAAATTGCCAAGATCGAGATTCATCGTAAAACTGGAAACAGAATAGGGCCAAACCTTGAGCCAGCCTCCTAATGAAAGGGTTTCCATGTCTTCCATTTCTATAAAGGTTCTTTATTTTTTCTTTTTTTTTTCTTTTTTGTTTACTTCCCAGTGTGTGTGAGTATGACACCATCTACAGGGTTACATTGTGTAGGATTTGGGTTTTGCTAAGCAATCCCATTGGTGCCACTGTTGCTTCTCCTTCCATGGTCTATATGCATAAGTCAATATGGATAATTTATGGCTTGCAGGTGGGAGTACAATGTCTTCTGTTCAAGCATGACACATGGTCATGGAGCAAGAAATGGATGGCAAAGATGCAGCTCCTGCAGGGAAGAGTGGGACGAGAGTTGCCCATAGAAAGCTCAGGCTCCAGCTATCAGGCCTCCTTTGGGCAGTGCCTCTGCTGCAAGTCCAGAGATTTGATTTTACTAAAATAGGGCAATACAGGCGAATGCAGTATTGCAATCTGTCTGTCTGAATGCCAGATACTGCGGTGTGTGCTCTTGTGCGGTGATCTTAAGTTTTACCAGACCTTCCATTCCTAATGGTCCTCACTTTATAGAAGATCACTTAAAAAGGTAGGCAAAATATTGTAAATACCAAGGGTTAAGCATTGTGGGTCATGGTGGCATTCTGAAGTCAGGCAAAGGACTGGAAAAGTATGAGCACTGACAACTGGGCACTCAGTGAGCGATTTTGAAGTATTTGAACTTTGAAATTGGCAGAATGGATGGCTGGAATTATTTAACATTTTTATCATTAATTTAAACCTTAAAAATGAATTTTTAAAATACTTTGTAAGAAGAACAGAGGATGAGAGAACTAATACATGAGTTACCGCTTCTATCTATGTCACTGAGTCCAGCCTCATGCTCCTGCCAGTATCTGGAAGGATTTGCTTTAGTGGGTTAAAGGTTCAGTTGAGAGCAGGTGCAGTGTGTGGGAAGAACATTTATTTAAACTCTGTGGGCTTTTGAAAATAACAGTGAGAGAAGTATCTGGGGAAGCTGTCAATAGTACCGTACTGAGCAGTATTCTGCTGTGTTCAGGGCATTATGTCTCTATTTTAGAGAGGAAAGGAGAGCTGTACAAACCAGATGTATATGCAAGAGGAGGGCAAGTAGTCTTTGCTCAGCCAAACCAAATGAAATGTATTCTGCAAATGTGCTGTAGGATAAGAATCTTTCTGTTCCTGCCACAGACCAGGAAGGCCCTAGTGGCAAATGTGTGAGGAAGAAAGATAAAGGGGGCCTTTGGCTAGAGAATTGCATTGCACCACAGTTTGACATAAATCATCTGCATCTTCAGAATGTAAGTTTAACTCCAGCATATGAAAAGAACCATTAATGAAGATGAGACACTTGCAGAGATTGTCAAAATGACAACAGCTCCTAATTCAGCTTGTGTGGAAGGGCTCTCCTGACCTGTGGGACAGGTGCCTCTACCCAAGCAGCTATTTCTCCAGCACTGTAACTTGCTGCTAGTTCACCAGCCTGCTGTCCTGTAGTCACAGCTCTTCCAGGAACTGCCCAGTGCCAGGGCTTTTGCTGCTGGTGCAGGACACAGGAGGTGTTGTTGCTGGCATGTGCTGCTGAGAGCAGTAGCCAAGCAACTGGATCCACAGGCTTGGCTGGAAAGTGTGACTAATGCAGCACTGGGGTCTTACAACAGTAAATGTATTATCTTCTCTTCTTAGAAGCTACATTAGGACAGAGTTCTTTCTTCATAAATATCTTAGTATGTATGTTAATACTACCTCTAAATATATATTGCACATACCTGCCTCTTTTTATCTTGAAGTTTCATCATTTTGTGGCTAGTCTTCTGGTATTATTTAAATAAAGCTGATATTATTTAAATAAAATTCCTAAACTTTTGAATAAAGTATGATTTATAATAAGCCTTATATTACTAAAATGGCAAGCAGTTGAAGCCTTTTATCTGTCCCTTTTCCAACTGCTTATCCTCTCTGTGCTTTGATCAACTATGTCTGGCAAGACTTAAAAAAACCCTGAAAGTTTCTGTGAGGAAATAAGGATGTTTCATCCTAGGTGCTGGAAACTACAAAATCCCCTTTCAACTGTGCAATTATTACTTCAGTGAAAACCACAAACCCCGAAAAATTTGCCTATTTAACTTTTTACTCACCTTTACCTCTGGAGTTCCCCACCTTCTGGCACATGAATTAATGTTCATGTCTGAGCTGAAGGACTGAAGAAACAGACTTTCCATTTCCATTTTTTCCCAGCAGCCTTATAACTTCAGCTTATTCATTCAGCTCCATAAGAAGTATAGAAAGGGTGGCAAGTCACCACCTGTGTGCAGTATCCTGTGTTAGTTTGGTTACTTTGAATACTGCATTAGGAAAATAATGCTTCCTTTAGTAAACCCACTCACTACTTACTTTTGGACAACTTTGTTAAAACTGGTGTCAGAGTTGAAGAAGAAACACTTGCCAAGAAGGTAAAGTCTAGTATTTATTTTTATTTTAGAATTTCAGGTCTTTCATTTATGAAGACCTCACTACTTAAAAACACCAAGAAGGCCCTCATGTCAGATAATTAACCCCTGTTACCTCAGAACATATGATTATAATAAAAATGCAAATGGTGGCAGGGAAATATTTTTTAAAACTGAAAGTTCCTCCTTGGATAATTGATTTATATATGTTTATGTATGTTTGTACAGGCACATGCCTTGGGACTGTAACTGTTTCCAACTAGATAAGGAAAGCAGCATGACTCATGCGTGAGCATCGTAACAACTGTACCTGAAAGGTGAGGTCCTGATGCTACTACAATGGAGTTGGTCTGAAGGAACTCCAGATTTACTTGTGTAACAAATAAATGTGGTAACTTAACTATTTTGTTTATTCCAGACAAGAAGAAAGTACATCTTGTGTACGACTCATTGAGTGATTATAAAACAGTATTTTACTTACACTTTTCAGTAGGTTAAAATGTGTTAAGTGTCTTTTAAATGCATTCCTCAGCACAGGCAGTCTGAAGATAAATATGAAAATAAATCAGAGTTCACTCAGCTCTTAGGAATTTAACTACCTTGTTATATGCATGCCCTGGAAAACAAGTTTTCCTTGAGTGTTTGCAAGTATGGTTTGGAGCTCCCCTGTGCTAGGACATTGAAGGATGTATCTCACATGTGTAATGTGCAGAAAAGGGGACTGAACTGTTTGCCGTGCTCTACTGACCACTTTGGAAAACGCAAACTCTGATTATTTAGTTGGTTTGACAGAATTTTTATAACACATTTAGTGTGAAAACTTCTTAAGTATCAAGGGGCTTTCAAGCAGCAGTACTCAGTTGTGCCGCAGGGTGCCTTAGGCTACCGCAGTCAATACCTTACAAGAGAGTCTACCCCAGAATGACAACACAATACTTCAGGTTTCCTCCTTTCTTTCCTCTTTGAACTTCTGAACCTTTAGGATTTGCTAGGTTTTGTGAGGTTTCATTGTAGCCACAGAGTCTAGATTTGCAGAAGTCGAGATGGTTGCTCGATGATAACTCCCAGGAAAAGCTGGAGCTGAACCAAGCGGGCGGCTGTCAGCGAAAGGGACGGGACTGTCACTCCTCGTCCAGCCGTGACTCCGGGAGATCATCGTGCCGTAGCTCCTGCTGGCCCCTCAGATAAGGCAGCCTTCAAAATTAAACAAAGCAATTTAGAGCCCAGTCCCTCTGGCTAGAGCTCGCTCCCACCCTCTTCTCTCTTCAGGCGTCCTCCCTTTTTCGGACAGGGTCGCAGCCCCGGCCCCCCCAAAAGACCCCCGGCTCAGCCCCAGCGGCGGGAGCCGGAGCGCCGCGGGGTTAATGCGGGTGTGGCGGCCGGGGAGGGAGGGGCCGTGCGGGAGGGGCGTGCCCGGCGCTCCCGCCCCGCGGCCGCCGTGAGCCCCCTCAGTGCCGCGGGCGCGGGGCTTGGTGTCGGGCGGCCCGTGGGACCCCCGGGGACAAGGGGCAGCGATGCCGGGCAGCGACACGGCGCTGGCCGTGGACAGGACGTACTCGGACCCGGAGCGGCACCGGCGCCGCAAGACGAGGGTGAGGCGGCCCGGGGAGGCGAGGCGACGCGAGGGTGGCGGGGCTCTCGGTGGGTGCCGAGCGCGGAGAGGCGGCCGGCAACCTGCGGCATGTTCCCCATGAGGTCTCCACGGTGCTAGGTTGGCGATCTATAAGGAAGTTTATTTTCTATGTGCTTCTCTCATATTCCTGTTCTGAATACTCTCTGATACAGGAAAATGAAATGAAACTGGTCGTTGACATAATGGAAACCAATGTTTAAGATAGATCCCCAATCGAAACTAGTTGGACCCAAGAGCAATAGAGAACTTACTCATCAAAGTCAACAGTGCTGATGATTTAATGCAGTGACTCTGTCTAAATCGCAACGGTGAAACTGGGGTTTGGGTTTGTTTAGTAAACGGTGGAGCAGGTGACTGTACCTGGCGGCAGAGAATGGTTACAGTTCCCTTTATGGAGTTACAGGCTGTGGCAGGGATGGTGATTGACAGAAAAGGTGCACTTGTGTGTGCTTGGGGCAAGGTAAGAATATACTATATATCCATGATGTATGGCTTTATGAGAGAGTTTTTCTTATAGTCTGCTGGCAAGTTCATCTTTCTTTATTTTTCTTATTATTTTGGTATTCATATGATAGATGTATATATAAACATAAACATGTATAGGCAAAGCTTGCGATCCTTTCATGTATTTAGTGGCTTTTGTGATTAACATCCTATTGATGAACCCACTTGGCTTTCTAATTAATTCATAGGACTTAAAATTCTTACATAAAAGCTCAGCTCAAATAGGTGAAAAAGTGGCTCTTTTTTCCCAAGCACTGCAGGAAGATACAAAAAAAAGAAAAAAAAAAGAAAAAAGATATTGAGATATTGGCAGAAATTCGGTTTTCTATGCTTGCATCTGACAATAAACGAGCTTTATGGTTTGAAGCGTAAGGATTAACTATTTGTGAAAGAAGGTCTTTTTTGGGAGGTGAAGGGCCTTTTGGGGGGGTTATTTTCCTGTCCTGCATGTTAGCAGTATTTTCTATCCCCACAACCCATTAATTGACAGTGTTGAAAAGGAGATGGTGTTCTTCGGGTTGTTTCAGAATAATGAAATGTTTTAAAAATAAGTAGACCTATACAGTGTAGCACTGGTACTGGACTCTACAGTACTCTTCATGCTCTAAGCTGGCTACACATGCAAGTCATAATGGAGTTAAAAACGTTATGCATTTCTTTTTGCTCTTTCAAAGTTGAACTGATTAGTTTTTCCTTCATTAATCTTGCCGTAAGAACGGTGTGCTACCTAGCTAACTGTGGCTGTAGAGAAAAGTTGCCTATCCTCATAATTTTTTAATTAGGAGTTTAATTTAGGAGTTAAACTCTATTCTGTAGTCTAGTTGATCTGCTTAAATGCATAAAGCATCATGGATAATGCTGTGTTGCTTATTGTACTTGTGTATTGATTTTTTTTTTTAATTTCCTGTTTAAGACTGTTTTATAAAAGCTTTGGTCTTCTGTCTGATTTTGGTTTTCTTTTAGTCAAGATTAGCCTCTCCTTCCCTTCCTGTGACCATAAGAACTGGAAATATAACTTCATACAAGTTTGAAGTTGTATGTAATTATGATACTCCAGGGTTTGGACTTTACAGGTTGTGTCAGATATCATAGAACTTTTAATATAATTGCTAGAGGTGGTAGCAACAAGTTGTATGTTCCGTGTGATGGTAAGAGCTTGTATTAGATCTATTTGTCCTTAGTTCAGACAAATAGCATTTTTTTCCTGGGGAAATTGCCTGGATAACTTCAACATTTTCCTTACTGCTTTAACCAGGGGGATGGAAATGGTCAGGCACTGAAGCAGGAAGAACTGGTTGTATTATGTAGGAAAAAGCAAGAAAGCAAAAGCTATTTTTTGTTTAGAGACTGAATAAAAATCATCAGAGCAGCTGGAGTTCAAGCTGCCGTTTCCAAACATTGATGGAGAAAAACAACACATTGCACGAAGGCAGCAATACAGAGCTGGTGATGCCGATGCTCAGAGAAACTGAACAGACTGGGGAGACTTGCTGTGTGAAGAATGCCTTGGAGTTGGCTTTGTCACTGGGATAGGACATACAGTAAGTAGGGTGAGATCCTTTTAATCAAGTCTGGGGAAAAGAGAGGTGTCAAAGTAGTTGCTGGATCTCATAGTCTTTCAAGCTCAGCTAAGGATTCTTTTTATGAGAGAGTGATGCCTTTTCTATGGACAGGCAAAATAACAGTTCCAAAACTGCTGCTATGTATGCTGTAGGAAGGCATCATTAAATTCAGTTTGCAGTAGCACTAGGACAATTTACTATGAATACAGCCTTCCAAGTTTGTAAATGGTAGAATCTGAGGGGAAAGGGATTTAAAAATTTCTGCTCCAGCCAAAAAGCTTCTTCAGTGCATAGCAACAGATCTGTCTGTTCAATACCTTCTTCTCTGAGGCCCTTTGAAGTATAAGATTTCCTGGACTCTGCTAATAACTCTCCAAGGTACCATATATGTTATTTTGTGCAAAGTTTCCAGTGGCTAAAAGAGAGAAAACACTTTAATAAAGAACAGTTAGGCCATCCTTACATAGGGGAACCATTGTTGCTGGTGAAGGCCAAATGTTTTAAGGGAGAGGCTGTTCTCATCCTCAGATAAATCACAAGAGAGCCAAGCTATGCCATGCATGGCAGAACTGAGTGGGGCATAAAACCACTAGTGCTTGAAATGTAATGGCATTAGTGCCTTAAAGTTCTGTTCTTATTTAGTGGATAGAGACTTATAGCCACATGGTTGACTTGGTTCTGGAAAATCATCCATCTCCAGCTTTCAGCAGGGTGCCCTTCCAGGAGACTTTTCCTGTCTCCTTGCCAGTAGTATCTGTTCACTATAATCTGGATTACTGCAGTTTGCTCTGGTGGCACATGTGGGATCAGTGTGGACAGTACAGCTGTCCAAAACGTTTCAGGTCCTCTCTGCTAATAATGCCAGTTGCTGCAGCTTCCCTGTGCTTCACATCCACTACTAATTGATTCCTGCAACAACACTTCAAATACAAAACCAAATCTTTCAAAATCAGGACCTAAGATATGAAGTAGAACAAGATTTGGGAATTTTTAATTATCATGCACCAAGTACAGCTCTTGCTGGAATCTGAAGGTAGATTGCAGAATAGCTAAAACATGTCATGGTGCTTTCTTAAGGTATTTGTTTTTGCAGTAGGTACTGTGAGAGACTGGGGTCTTCAGGTTATGACTACACTGTATTTCTTGGGTAGTAAGGCCCTGTGGAGTTCTATGCAATTGCAGTAGTTAATGTTCCTGATGCTCCAACTAGCCTGGCTATGATAACTTGTGCCTAGTTGTGTTGATTTTTGCTTCCAGAGCATTGTGTCAGGACAGCTTTTCAAGGCTCTGTTAAAGCTGAATGTTCACCAGGTTGTCCTATTTAGGCCTCAGACACCTGTGTACACATTTTTTTTCCTGCTGATCAGGATATTGGTCTTCACTCTTGATATCTACCCATTACTGAACAAAAATCCTCCACATTTCATCAGGAGTATTTTATATGTATGACTATGTAGGAGAAAAATCCTTTTCTAGTACAACTAAAACACATGAATTCCTTTACCGCATCCTATCAGAAGTCTGGGCAAACATCGACTTGGTTTTAAGAAGTGCCAAATGCTTTAGAGAGACACATAGGAAATCCCAATTAAGTTATTTCTTGCACTTTGGAGCCTACTCAGAACTTTCTCTTTATTTGTGGAAGACATTTGAAATTGTAAGGATCCTTCCTTTACTTAAAACAAAAAAAAATAAAATTACCTGCAACAGATGTGGTTTATTCATTAGCAAATAAAGGATCTTATTTTCAGTCTCCTTTCAGCCTTAGTGAGACTACCAATAGAATCAGTGTTGCATGACTGACTTAATTCTTACATGATCACACATACAAAAGGCTTCTATTAAGAAAGAATACAGAAATTCATTTGCTTTCTACGAATGGAAAAATATTCTGTGGAATATCTCTTCTCACTTTCCTTGTCTCTCTTATGATCCCTCCCATTCGTTTTGTCAGTGAGCGAGACAGACTTTCTAATAATCTCTCCTCATATGTCTATCCTTCTAAGCCTCTAATCACTTTCATCATCTGTCCTTGAATTCCCTTTATTTTGTAAAATCTTTAGTAGGTTTAGAGGAAATGACATAAAGCGACCTAAAAGGATTAAAAACTAATGAACAAAAGAACTCCAAACAGAATACCCCACCAAAGCAAACAAACTGAACAACAAAAAAACACCCCACCCACAGTTTTAGGAGAAAGGGAGATTTAATCTCCTGGTGCTTTTTTAAATGCAAAACAAAGATCACTGTAGAAGACATGCTTGTTGTGGGCTCTAGTGACTTGTAACCAAACCTCAAGATATTTTGTGCTCCAAGACCTTATGAACACTTTTCCCTATAGTTTCCTCAAGTTTTGACATAGGATGAAGATAATGTGACGAGACAGAATACTGTTAAGACCTCTAAGCTTTGGTTTTAAATCCAAATTTAGAAATGTGTGAAACCTGTCAAAGAGCAGGCTCCATGATGCAGGGGTATTGGGAATAAAAGAGAGAAGCCATATTATATAATGTGAACCCCAAAAGACTGGTTAGTTTGTTAGAACTGGAGAAAAGCCTGGTTTGTTAAGTTAAAACAGTAACTGTGGTTTTGATTATTTTGTCATTTTAGAACTCTTTAAAAAACTGTAGCCTCGTATTTTTTTCCCCTGATGCGAGAAAGGAGTAGTAGGAAGCTTCCAAAGTTGGTATCTTTTTTTCTGTACACTTGGAGTTTTGGGATTAAATATACCTGAAAGCTAAAGGTCAGTGTTAGGTGTCATTTGTTCTTGTTAAATGAAACGAAGTGGGATGAAACAGCTTGGGATAAGCATTGCTGTGCTGCCCTGATCCTGCAAGGTGAACCTCTTTGGTAGACTTTTGAGCTGTAAAGGTTGTGTTTTCACCCAATACATCTTTTCTCTTACCCAAATAGATAGCTTTAAACAGTAAGTAGCAGTGGTGATGTTAGGGGCATGCTAAGAACTCTAGATCCCTGGCTTGCTTGTTGTCACCATAGGTAAGGTTTCCATGAGGCACCACATGGTGCAAAGTCTTCAGGTTAAGTCTTCAAGGTTTTGGTGGATTTGACATCAAATATTGTCCAGGCCAAAGTTTGCCGCTGCACATTGTCCTGTTCTAGTTTTTCTGCTTTCCTCTTTACCCCCACAGTGAGTGTGGTTTTGGGCAAGACTTATGTGGGAGATGAATTTCTATGTAGCACAGGGGAACAATGGAACCTAACTCTCCCTTTTTATTTATATATCCAGCTGGAGAAACTTTCCTAAAGAGCACTGCACTCTTAACTGTTGGAACTTTTCTGCTCTTCTCTTAGTCTGAAAGAGGGAGGATTAATATGCAAAGCCAAAAATAATCTTGCTGACCTCAAGCCTTCACATATGGGACCTGGTATGGAGTGGAATGTCTTGAAGCTGTGCACCTAAACTTTTCCAAGCATTCGGCCAGTGAGAACTCCTCTAAGGCATTTTTTTTTATATCATTGTACATAATCTAAGCTTTAATTGAGGGACAAAGATGAGACAGGAGGGATGTTTCTCTCAGAGGAAGTATAAAGAATACCTGCAAATTTTGAACTGTGGTGCTGGTAGTGTAGGAAGCTGAAATGAGGCTTTCTGTTTTCCAAAAAATATAACAGAAAACCTTAATATTGAGAGCTGGCCCACTTCATTATTGTTTGTTTGTGTTGCAACTGGATAAAATTCTAGAGGGCAGAAGTTGTAGAAACTACTGCTATTAATATTTTCTTAGTTACCTCCAGATTGGACACTGAAACTATGTGTATTTTAATGGACTTTTGATACAAAGTATTTGGCATCAATTCTAGTTACTTCTTACTTAGCCTTTACTTATAGTGGGCATCTTTTCCTTGGCTTTTCCTTTTTGTGTACAGTTTAGTAACAGTTGCCTTCCTTTGTAAATTTTTGTTTCAATAGCTCTGGATTGACA
>VYZS01026473.1:0-10518 GCA_013400695.1 Neodrepanis coruscans | reverse complement strand
TCCCATTTTTTTTTTTTTTTTTTTTTTTTTTTTTTTTTTTTTTTTCCCAGTAATTTTGTCATGCTGAAGGCATCACACACAGGAGTGTCTCTTGCAGTCAAGATGAAATTGTATTGTGTGAGACTGTATTTGTTGTCATTTAAAACAGGATAAAAGAACATCTGGATTGACTAGAACTGCCCATCAGATTTTCTTGTAAATTTTTAGAAAAACCTCACAGAACTTTGCAATTTATTTTCCTTGGCCAATGCATTAAAAACAATTCTTGGTTTCCAAGTAGCCAATTTTGCCTTTTTATGTACTCTTGCATGGTTTCCTCTTGAAAAAAACCACAGGGCTTTGCTTGATTTTGAACCCTTTCTTCTTTTTTTTTTTTTGGTTTAATAATCAAATTGGATTTGCAGATTCATTCAGAAGGGGAAAAAGAAAAAAACCACCTTTAGTTTTTCCAGTGAAAGGGTTAAATAATCTAACAAAGCTTTGATTTCTAGGTGTATTAAATCCAAATAGGTGATGTTGCAGAAGAGAATTTGATTTCCCCCTCAAAGGACCAAACAAATTTCAGGGGTGTTGTTCAAGGGAAGGAGTCAGGGAGTAGCTGATGATGTGATGGTGGTTGTTGTGTGAAATATTTATATTCCCATTGGTGTTTTTAGTCATTGAGAATTGCTGACAGTCTTGTTCACAGTGCCTTGGGAAAAGACATTTCAAGAGGAAACTTGATAGTTTAAACTATTTTTTCCCCCCCTTCACTGTCATCTAAGCTTAGATATCAAGCTCATTTACAGAGTCTACTGCAAATTGTACATGGTAATTTGGATGTTCATTATAAAGCAAGGTTCCATCCTCTGTTTCTTTTGGTCTGAACTCAGCAGTGTTCTGTAACTTGCCTTGATTATTCTGCATCGTGGAAGGCACAATATTCAGCCAGAATATGTGAAGGTGGAGCTGTGCAATGTACTGTATACAAGAGACTGTAAAGCTGGCTAATAAAACCTGCAGTTCTGGGGTTTATTTTTTATTTTAAAGTGATTTACACTTTCTGTCCCCTTGTGTTTGAGACTTTTCAGTGGAGCTGAGTGTTTTTCAGCTGTGGTGCCAAGGAGTTGTTTTGTTGGGGTATTTTCCTTTTTTTTTAATGAGTTTTAAAGGAAACTCATACATTGCACAAAGGTTTAAGTTAAAATGTATATTATACATTGAGAGAAAAAGTGTTTGCACTGGCAACTTCTGAAGTGTTTCAGAGTTTTGGAAAGTGGAGGGGGGGATTGGAGGGGTGGGAAACCAGCAGGAATACAAACCCAGCATCAGAATTTTGCAAACATGGCAGTGGACTCTGGAAGGACAAAGTTCTTCTGAAAAGAAAAGAATTTTTCTTTTTTTTTTTTTTTTAAATTATGGTGTTAATTGGCATGTTGCCTCATGGGGAAAAAAAAGAAAAAGAAGTAGGACACTCAAGTCAATAGAAGTATTAAAGTTCCATCCTTTTAATCACAGAGATTCCTTTGGGAGACAATTTCTAGCTTTAGCCAGGTGTGCATGTTGCTGTCATTTGCATTTTTGAATCATCTTGTGTAATTTGTCACCATGAAAAGTGTTACTCAGAAATGTCATAGGTTTTTCATCTTTGTGCAAAACATGAGATATTGTCACTGACTTTTTGTGTTGAGGTTCCCCCATTTTGCTGCCACTTGGGCACAGTTTTTGTTCAATACTTGGTCTTGGCTGCATTCTTTTTTTTTCTGTGGGGTTTACAAAGAATAAACATTTTCTTGCAGATAAAAAAAAAAGAAATAATTATTTTTTTTTTTCCTTTTTAACTGACCTGATTTAGAAAATATAAAGAAATTCCAGGTAAGTCTCTCTTGCAACAGAACCTCAGTGAAACAGAAGGGACAACAGATGTTTTCTGTGCTCATGTATAAACTTAGCAAGTTCCCTTGTCTGTGGGCTCTAAAAAAAGGAGGAAAAACAGGTAAATTTAAGTTTCTTGAGAATTGCAGAAGCCTGTCTATAAATTTAGTCTCTGTTCCTTCCCAGCCTTTCTCCCTCCTGCAAAAGCAAGGCCAAGGTGGACAGTTTGGAGGTTTAAGCATTGCCCTTGTCCAGATAAAAACCCCAAACCAACTTGTCCCTGTTTTTCAGTGCCCAGTTCTCTCAGCAGCCACAGTTCCTGTTAGAAAATCTTCCATTGGGAATCCAGTTTTGGGGTGAATGAGCTCATTTTTCCCTCTTTGCTTTGGCTCCTGACACAGTTCTCAGACTCCTTTAGACCTCCAGGTAAAACTTTTCAGGTACCAAGAAATTCCAGCCTCAACTCTCCCCGGATCCTGCTGCAGGCACCTCCCAATTTCCTGAGTACACTTGATTTCTTTTTTAATTATCATTATTTTCAGGCCACCACCAGTGTGACACACACAGATCATTTCCTAACAAAATACAGATAAGTTTTGCAGTTTGATCAGATCCTTTGCAGTGCCTGGTGCCCTCCTCAGCTCCCATGGAAATGTTCCTTCAGGAAGGGTTGGAAGGATTTTCAGTCTGTTCTGAGGACAAGGGGAGGGGAGAGAATTCAAGCATCACATCTTACACCAGCCAGCCCTGGCTCTTTAAATATTTAAATGTCTGGAATGGAAAGAATCTTAATGACTCATCATAAATTGTAGCTGCAGGAGGAATATATGGGGAATTTAAGAACATCTGTCTGCTGGAGGGTCACCCAGGATATTTGGGGTTTTTTTCTACAGCCAATTTTGAATTATTACTGAGGAATAAACACTCTGGAGAGAGCTGCCAAAGAAAAACTGAAGTCTCCAGAACTTCCAGCCTCCATAAATCCAGGAGGCAAAGATAATGGAAAGGCAGGACTTTGTGTGTAATGGTTTTGAGTACCTCTGGGTTTCTCCTCACTGGAAATCTAAGTAGAGCAGAAAGCAGGACGTCATCTTACTTTTAATATTTACCAGAAAGCTCCTTCACTCACAGAATTTATTCTGGAGCCGGGCTGAGATGAACTGGCTCCTCTTTCTTGGCTTATTTCATGGTGATGGGGAAGGAAAGGCTGGAAGCAAGTGTTGAACTCAGTCTGGCTTCATCAAATAACTTCCAAAACCCAAAAAAACATCCCTGCTTGGGCTGGAATGTCCTCTGGAAATGGAGCAGGAGATCTCCACCTTCAGAGCAGGAAAGCAGCTGAACTTCCACCTCTCTTCAAGCAGCTGCTGCTTCTCGAGTCCTTCAGCAGAACAACCTTGGGGTTTGTTTTTCCTTTTTCTTTCTTAACTGTTAAATCAGATTTGGGAGTTGTTGCCTGGCCTGAGGCACTCTGGAATCACAAACTGGAGGAACTGGCTCTGAGACAGTTTCTCAGGCCAGAAAAAGAAATGTGCCTTTTGGCATTTCCTGGTCCTGTCCAGGAGCTGCCTGCTCCAAATACAAATACTGGTGGCATTTGTGTGCAACAGATGGGGTTTTTGTACTTCAAAAATAAGATTCTGTCTCTTCCCAACAGCTAGAAACACTCTTTTGATAAAAAATACACTCATTTGATTAAAAAATGCTTTATTAGAAAGTTTAACCCTTTACCAATAGTGCCATTAATTGAATCCCTAAAATATTACCCAGCCTGAAGCATTCCTAATAAAGGGGGAGAGGCAGGAAAAAATCCATTTCAGTGAGTTGAGGTGCAAGTGGCTCATTCACCTGCAGTGTGAGGGGTGATTCTGCTGTTCTAGAACATCTTGTTGGGCTCAGAAAATACTGGGCTTTACTGCCTGCAATGAAAGCCTTGACATGTCCTGCATAATTAACATTAATTTCCCATCAAACTTTAGCTGGAATGAGCCATAATGGTTTGATTGTAATAACAGCAACAGGGAAAGGTGTAACCTGTTCTCTTTTACATTTCTGGAAATGCAATTTTTTTTGTGGGGAAAAGCAGCTTTCTCTTTCTCTCCCTCAAAGCACCAGTTTTAACAATTCCCTGAGCAGAAACCAAGTGTCAGCTCCAGGTGAATTTTCTTCCCTTTGCTTTCAAGCCTTTCCACCCCGAGTCTGATTGAAACATTCCTTATGCAAAATGCATGACAAGCATTTTAAAGCCAATTTAAGACGGTGCTAAACCCAAGGGATTCTCCCAAGATTGAAATAACCAGCATTTTACAACCTTTATCTTGGTAAGTGCTCACTTAATCTGATCTGTTTCCTCATGTGTTTGCCACTATATCCCAACTTTCATTAACCTTGACTAAACAATTTGGTTTCTTGATGATTTTTTGTAACCTCTTTGGGTGTATTGTCACAGAACCATCTGTTTATCTGTAATTTCTTTTTCTTAATTAGGCTTAGGGTGGTGGTTTTTTTGACCTTTCCCTGCCATATAGAATAATTACAAGCAATTTTTATCATGAGAAGGTTTTTGCTTTTAGAGACTTCACTTTTAAAATAGTGAACTATTTTGATGGGGAAAAAATATCAGAAGTGAAATATTATGTTATGGATGATTAAGTAGGAAAAAAAATTCCAGTACCCCCAAATTCCAAGTAAATTTGGATCTGAAACTAAATGTGGTTCATGGCAGTTTTCAGTTAAAATATTGGAGGGCCCGAAGAGAAAAGTGATGGAGTTTTTTCTTTATTCCTTTGTGTCCTCTCCAGAACAGCCACGAGAGGGCCCAGGATGCCTGGATCAGCCTGGCCCTGCTTGGGGAGCAAATTCCTCAGCCCCAACAGGCTGGAAAAAATTCTGGTTTTTTTCTTAAGCAAATATCCGAGTGTTATTTCACAGCCTTTCCGTTATGTGAGGGAAGAGGAAATTCAACTTGGGAAGCCCAGAGAGCTCAGAAACACGTGGATTTGTGTGGGAAGGGACCTCAAACCCATCCAGTCCCACCCCTGCCCTGGGCAGGGACACCTCCCACTGTCCCAGGTTGCTCCATCCTGGCCTTGGACACTCCCAGGGATGGGGTGGGAGGTTATTCTTTTAAGATGAGGATGCTCATGGAATGAATCTGCTGCTCCTTTTCCACCCCTTTCCCTTAAATTTCGTTATTTTAACTGTTTTTATTACCTCAGTAACCCGTGAGCAGCACAAGGGCTGAGCTCAGCATTTGTGCCTTGTGTGTGCACAGGGAATGAGGGGGGTTTATTTTGCCCTGCAGTGGATTTGGAGAAGAAGAGGGAGAAATGAACCCAAGCAGCAGCACAGCAGCTTCCCTGTGTCCCATCCTCAGCAAAGGGCTGGGTTTCCTCCCCTCCTTCAGCCCCTCCAACCCCCCCTGGATCCAGCCTTGCCCAGGATTTTGGTGCATATTCCCAGCTCTTTTTGCAAACCCCACCTTCTGTGTGTGAACTCTGGCAGGTTCAAGCCCTTGGCAGAGCTGGAAATGTGATTAAACCCCACAGTTGAGGCTGAAACTGCTGCTCCACCTAAAGATTCATATCCCAGCTCCAAGGAGTCACTACATCACTGTGAGTGCAGGTATAAAAATGGACCTGCCCTTTCCTAATGCCACTTTTACATGGAATTAGCACAACTTCCCATTCCTTGAGGCTCTTTCCAGCCCTGGGCTGCTGGACACCAGCTACAAATGAGCCCTTTAATGTATTTTTTTTTCCATGTGCCAGTTTGAATTTGCTGGATTTGGCTGAGTATCATTCACCTTTTTTTTTTATCACTGCATTCAAATAAAAATTAGACATTGCAGGGCATCTTATTTGTGAGGGGTGGTAACTGTACCTTACAGGTGCACATTGATAAAGCCTGATATTCTTAATTTTGTGGTTCTAACACAGGAATTTGAAAGTGTATTTCCCATTCTCTTGATCTACATATGGGAATTTAAGTCAATGGCTGAGTCTCTGTCTGCTTCAGCTTAATTTTTAAATCAGTTTGTTACTTTCAATTAAATGCCAATTTAATTTCAATTATTAATTTAATTTGAGTTTTATTAATTAAATTAATAATTTAAATGAAATTTGTTGGTTTCAATTAAAAGTGGCAGCAAACCAGCAGTGCTGAGGATGGACAAGTTCCTCCAGCTTTGAAGGAAATAGCTGAGAAAGGAGGGGAGACCATCAGCTGCTGCAGGAAGAGCCTCTTACAACAAACAGGTTTGGCTGACAACAAACTCACATTATTCCTTGTCACACAGCACCTGAGCTGCTCTAATTTGGTACAAAAAACTTAATTTTGTGTATTGGGCTGTGGAGGGTCGTGGCCAGTTCTGAAAAATGCCAAGAAACCAGGAATTGTTGTAACTTTAATTCCACCTTCCTCATGAGGAGTGTGTGTCCTGCAGGAGATTGTCTCACTCCTCTACTTGCTCATCCATCTGTAAAATGGGATTTTTGTTTCTTGGCTTCTCAGGGAAATATTTGAAAGCTCTCTCCATGTTTATTGCTGCTTTGGAAGTTTAGAGAATGATGAGAATGTTGGGGGCTTCACTGGGCTCTGACATGCAGGAATGGTTTGCAGGTAGGAATTTCTCTGGCAGCTGTTTTGTAAAATATTTGGCTTCCTCCTGTGTCTTATCTTGCCCACAGCAGCAAGACCTTAGTAACTACAAAAGGAAGGCTTGAATGATGCATATTTTAAACAAAACAGTCTGATGTCTTCTGCTCTCTCTCTTTCTAATTTGATGCTGATTTACCACAGTTAAAAGAAAAAAAAAAGGAGGGAAATGCAGCAACAACGATGGGGATCAGCAGGACCAGCTCAGGGGAGAAACTGGGGTAATTGAAACCTTGAGTTTCACTCCTTATTATGGCACCAAATAAAGCATTAACAGCCTCATCCCCTGTGTTGCTAAAAGGCACCAATCCTCCCGAAGTCAAAGTGCTCCTCAAGTATCCAAACACAAGGGCAGGAGTTACTCAGTGGAGAGGGAGCCTGTTCAATGAGCCCCCTGTTCCACAGCCCTCCAAAGGCAGCAGGAGCTCCAAGCAGAGCTCTGCAAAGCCCTGAGCCAGGCTGGGTTCTGCTCCCAGCCCTGGCTCTGAGTTTTCAACTGGAAAGCAGTTCTTTGTTCCGTAGAAACTGGGGGACACAGGAGGGAGAAGGATTGAACAGGAGCATTTCATCTTTGGGTTTTTTTTTTTCAGCATGATGTTTAATAGCAGTTACATAAACCAGCACTTATTGATTCCCTTCTGCCCTCAGCAGAGTTTGCTTTGCAATTTCTCTGTGTTTCAGTTGTACTGGCTGTGCCTGCCCTGAAATAGCTGATGATCCAAGGAAGCATAAAATAGAAAGGGGAAGAAATAAGGAACAACACTGAGTTCTTCCCAGCTGGAAAAGCTGATCTTGTTGACTCTCCAATGAGCTCGTGAAACAGCAACTTTATTTGTCCTGTCACAGCAGAGGAGCTATTGGCCAGGGGTTCAAAATTATCCCTGGCAACTCAGCAGCAGCATCTTTTGGGGTCCCTCTGGCATTTTTTTTTTATTCTTTTTTAATTGCTGGGGCTCTCAGCACAACTACAAAGTCCCGCAAGCCAAAACAATCACTGAGCTGAGAGATCTTGCTTGACAGGCAGAAGTTATTCCCTCCCAGGTGGAGGGAACATGCAGTGGAGCTCTGAAGATGCCCAATTCCCTCCTCTCACTGCCTGGCTCTGTAGAGAAGCTGGTCCCTTATTTACAGGAGTTCATTTGCCTGGCTGCACCTCTTCATCTCCCTTGTATTTTGCAGCCAATAAGCAGCTGATGGAGTTTCAATCTGTTGAAAGTTTGTAGTCTTTCTTGATTGCATTTTGGATTGCATGGCTGCCAGTAATACTATTTCTCAAAGCCCAGGCTTTGGAAATTACTTAGCCTTATGTTTGGCAGTTAATAAGCTGCATAATTACAGTTCTAGGAGCAGATCCAGCACCTTTAGAAAGTGCAGTGAAATCTAAATACCTTCTTCCTTCTCTGCCTTCATTCCTCTCTCCCCTAAATGACAACAGAATTAATTTTGGAGAGACCTGTTGCTTGAATTGGAGTCAGTGGATTAATAAAAGTGTTAATTATTAAAGCCAGCAAATGCTTCCTAATGATTGTTTGCTGCAAAGTTAATGTTTGATTGGAGAAGGTCATCTGCAAGCCTGAGTAGGAAACCTGTCTGTGTAATAGCAGGTGAAAGCACAATTATCTTCTCTCCCTGCCATGCACTGATGCTGCCCCCTGCACTCACCTGAGCAGCTCAGACAAAGAGCTGGGAGGAAGAGCTGAGTGGCCACAGCACAGTCACAACCCCAAAGGTCACAGCTTTTAATTAAGTGGCAGAAATTACATCTCTTTCTGGGCTTCCTCCAGCGAGGCACGGGCAGCTCATCCTGTGAACTCTGCCTGAAAGGGAACTGTCAGCTCAGGGTGGTTTGTGGTGGGTTGTGAGGGTTTTTTAACTGCCCTGCACAGTTTCCTGAGAGCTCGACTGTCACATGGCAGAGGTGCAAAGAAAAGGAGTGGATGCTGATTTTGTGCCCATAATCTGGGCTGAAATGAGGCAGAAATGACTAACAGTAGTCTCTGCTGCAAGAATTCTGCCTGCAGTGGGGCTGGGTGGGGACGTGACACCCCAAAATCTCTGCCTGCAGCTGCCTGTGCACAACACTCGGGTGTGACTGAGCTGAAAGGCAGCAGCATTCCCACCAGGGATGGGCATCCCAGTGCTCCAGCTGGAGAACGAGCTGCTCTCCAAAACTGCAGGTCTAAGGCTGAGCCTTTCCGATCCACAGGGGTGTTTCCATGCTGAATCCCGCGTTTTCACTGTTTTCCTCCACTGGAAGTTAATTGGGAAGGGCATCAAGAATCTGGCTTAACATCATGATTTCCCCGAAGTGATGGTTGGTAGCACAAAAGGTGGGAAGAGACCTCGGGTTCTCCCAATGCTGCCACTCACTCTCTCTGTGGTTTCAGGCAAAGCATTTAACCTATCTTTAATCTTTTCTTTTTTTTTTCCCTCTCGTTTAAAATGAGGATGATAACATAAAGCCCTCGAGAGCCTCGTAGGAAGGGCGTTGTCACAGCTTTGCCAAGCCCTGTAGTTGTTACAGGAACGGATGTTTAACTTCACAAATGAAAACAAAACCCTCTTTGAGTAAAGCACTTCACGTAGCTCTGGGGTTTAGGCATTAATAATGTTGCAAGTCCCTGTAGACACTCCCTGGTTCGTTGCTTCATGAGAGGGATGAGACTTTGTGTGTTTTGCAAAAGGAAGAAGAGAGGGGAATATGAAGAGATGGGTCTCTGCCAGGGTTTAACAGTCAGACAGAAAAAGGAGGGGAGCAGCCAAACGCTCTTTGGTGCAGCAGAACCTCGAGTGAAACAAGGGACACAACATGAGAATGTTCTTTACAGTAAACAAGGCAGGCAGTGTGTAAAAGCAGTCGGAAAGGGTGGTTGCTGACATGAAGGAACAAAAGCTGCTGCTTTATCTTTCAGAACTGACAAAGGCTTTGGAAGTGTCTGATCTGAGAGCATTGTTTCCCAGGAGGAAAAGGAGGAGATGTCTCCAGTGACACGTAGCACCAGGAGAAGCCCTGCCAGCCTGATAAAGGATCGTGACAGATCATCAGGTGGGAGAGAACTGAAAGAATTCTGACCTTTTGCTATAGAAAAGCTCTTGCACTTCACGGAGTGTCCACACGATTGCTGCGACTCGGGGTTCTCTTCATTTCCCTCTCAGGGGAGCAGCTCTGTCTCCTGGGATTTGGGCCCTTTGCTTTGCAGCCGAGGAAAGGGGGCTGAGCCCAATCCAAGCTGCACGTGCTCCCCTGGCAGGGAAATGCAGAGGGAAAAAGCTCCTGACAGATCCTGACAACAGGAGCCACGGCAGCGAGGGAACAAACCCGCTCTGTCTGCGACTCCAGGGGTTTGTGTGCTCAGCCAATTGAGACTTATCAGCCCTCTTTTCACTCTAATTCCCAGGGACATGGGAATGTTGCGTTTGCAGCAGCACTGCTGGGCTCTGAACGGCTGTGTGGCTCCAGGAGCCGGGGCAGCTCCTGCTCGTAGCTGTGACTACACGAGCAGGGGGTGAAGCAGCCTGTGTGTGCCCTCTGCCAGAGCCTGCAATTAAGCCTCTCAAGCCTGTTTAAATGACACCAAGGCACAGCTCCAGCGAGAGGTCTCTCTCTCCCTTTCAATACCCTGATTTATGCTCGTTGTTGATCACTTAATATTCCCCATCACAGCGTTTCTCCGGGCAGAGGGGAGGTCAACGAGGGAGGGCAGAGTTCTTGGCTCGCCCATCTGCTGTGCCAGGCTCTTTGGGAAGTGTCTGACACTTGTGGATCTGTGTGTCTGCTGAAGGATGTCAGTATTTCAGCCGTGGAGTAGGTCAGTGTTTGTATCTGTCTGTGGCAGAGCCTCTTATTTATGGAAGGATGTGGACACCAAGCAACAGAGAGTGACACAGACCTCACCTTGTGTCTTGGGTAATGTCTGATTTATTCCCAGATTGACACTGGTGGGGTGCAGGACAGGCTTTGCAGGGAGGTGTGGGAATTTTAGGGTTTGATTGTCTTTTTTTTTTTTT
>VYZS01026463.1:0-17606 GCA_013400695.1 Neodrepanis coruscans | reverse complement strand
TAAAAAAAAACAAACCCAAACTACCAACATCTGTTCATCAGCTGCAGTTTTTGTTCTGTGCAGTTAAACCAAAGGCACGAGATCAAATCTAACTGTGGCTGGGTTATGTGTGAATATCCCAGCCTGAAATGCAGCTGTAGCTTCAGTACTCAATGAAACAGGACACAGAGCTTTAGGCTACAGGTCTTAAAAATTCCTTCAGGTCAAACTGAGTGTATAGAGACCTTCTCTAAGCATTGTGACAACTTGTTTCTGCTGTTGCTGAATGGATACCACTGGGATTAGCAGGGAAGGAGATGGTGGAAACTACCATTGGACTTGGACAATAGAATAATTGTACCTATTTAGTGTGGTAAATAGGGCTGATTGTTGGATTTCCTAAATAGCACAGACCCCCTGTGCACACCCCTCTGTAGGGGTGTGTCTGTTGGAGTGGGTATTATCTTTTCCATTTGAACTTCTTCTTCCCAAGGCAAAAAGGGGCATCTGTGGTTCAGGGAAGAACAGCCCATCCCAACCAGCTGCATTTTTCAGTTCCCTCCCCACACAGAGGGGGAGAGAAGCAAAGAACTAGAGAAGCAAAGCACCCATGGAGAGGAGCAGAGGGGGCCAGTGGGTCCTTCCCACCTCACTGAGGGTTTAGACCCATCCTTGGCATTGTTATGAGTAGCCAGAATTCTCCTCTCCATTCCACAGCACATGGGTTTTCCTCTTCAAAAAAACCTCAAGATATTAGAACTGGCCAACCAGTGACTGGCAAGAAGAGTAGGGATGAGCTACCAGAAACCTGAGAGGAAGGATGACATGGTCAGGAGCCTGCAAGAAAAACAACCCTCACAGCCCTTCAGGCAAGTCCTGGCATCAAATTAAAGCTGGGTATCAAGTTCACTTGTAATCCTACCCCTGGCAGGAATGGGAGGGCTGCATGAGCACAAGACAAATTGCTGGTGCAGTAGAAGCTGGGGCTGCTCTGGGAAAGAGGAGGTGTTTTTTCTGGAAGATGAAAGGAGATGGTTCAGCTGCAGAGGGACACAGGTCCTGCTGTGGGGAACAGGCTGGGCCATGCTGCTGAGAACATCTGTCAGCACATCTGCTGCAGGCTCCTCAGAAAAAGGGCTCTTTATGGTCCTTAAAATTCACACTTTCCAGCCAAGGATCTCGTGGAAGGTGCTGCCTGGGAGCTCTCCTTTCCAGCCTCCTTTACACTTGTAGAAATGCTTCAACAGAGATTCATTCCTAAAGAAATATTTCCTAGGGCTGGTGGTGAATGTTGCTCATTGCCTTCAGGTCACCTCACTGAGCCTTGCAACCTCTTTTTGATCTTTGGTCCTAAACATTGATTGAAAGCTTTAGTGAAGGAAATTCCTCCACGAGTTGAACACGTGGCAAACCAAGCCTTAGAAAAAGCACCAAGAAACAGGATAATTCCTTGTACTGGATGTGACAAAGGTCCCATTAAGCAGCAGATGGTAACACAAGTCCAGGGCACTTTAGGAGCACGTTTGACACTTGGTTTCAGCCACTTCAGGCCATAAGTTAAATGTGTGTCACCCCTGTAATCAACTGCAGGACAGCCACCACCCTGTCCCCTGCCAGCACACACCATTACACCACTAATAATCTGCATTTCTAAGTTTTGATTGCCAATATTTTTGCAGGCATTTATGTATACAATGACAAAATTCATAAAATATGGCAAAAAGCAATTATTTATAGAAAAACAGTTCATAAAATATGCTAAAAACCATCTTTAGAAAGACTTAATTCATTATATGATATTTCTTGGGTTTGTATTTCACTCTCCTGAAGGATGACAGAGTAACAGCTCTATCCTGATCCACCCCTGGGATGGGGAGGGCAGGAACAGGGAGGTGGAAGAGAAAACTGGATAACAGGGCAGCTTTGGGTGCATTAGATGGATCCTGCTGGGACAAGCAGCCAAAAAAAATAATGAGAGAAGAAACCTCACTGCCTGCTTTATCCTGTGCTGCTCAGACAAGGACAGCTCACATGTGCCATCTAGTGATGCCAATATTCCATACCTTGGGAATTCTCTGTGCAGGACCAAAAGCATTCAGAAAGGTTGGAAGGTCCAAGGGTGGCCACCAGCAAGGCTGTGCAGGTAGCCCAGTGTGACAGCCCCAGGCTGGGGCAGCCCCTCCATGCAGGGGCTTAGGAGTAATATGAACCCAGAGCCAAAAAATAAACCCCAGCAAATCAAATTTCCCAAAAATAGTAGCAAGGCTTGTGCTCAAATCCATGCACTCTCAGGAAAAAATACAGCTTGAAAAAGTAGTGTAATTAAACAGCTAATAACTAAATAATAACTATTCTGTTACTGGATTAATAACTTGCAACTAAATAGCACCACAGGAAGGCACCAATGCTTAAATGTGAAGGAAAACCAAGATTTTTAAAAACATTAATGACACCATGATCTCAGTGTGGAGCAGATGGGCAGATCAAAAGATTTGCAAGGGCAAAGTAACAGAGGCAGCAAATGAAGGGCAGACATTTACCATTGTAATTACTGGAAGTGGGATGGAAGGGCACTGACTGAAGGAGGATGTGGGGAAAACCATTAAATTAAAAATGGAAATGTCTTGTACCAAAATACTTATTGCTGCATTTGTCACTGGGATGCTGAATGAGTTGTGTGGATTTTCCCATCCAGGCTGGGGAGGAGATGGGCAGGGAGAGGCCACAGACCAAGAGCCTCTCCTGTGCCCACGGGCTCAGGACCATCTCATGTCACAGTGGGGAGGGATGGAGAACCACAGCTCTCATTGCTGAGTGCTGGTGAAGAAACACCTCCTCAAGAGCTTATTAAAAATCAATGGAGTTCGCAACGTGCTCTAGGGCAGCTCACTGCAGAAAAAATGAGATGAGAAGGTCAGAGCAGAGGCTCCAAGGGATGCAAATCCAGCTGCCACCTCAGCAGGTCTGCTCAGACCTGACTCCCTGGCTGGGCTGGTGCTGCCACTCAGAGCAGCAACACACAGGCACTGACCAGGCTGCAGCCAAGGCTCTGCTGTAAAGCTGTCACACAAGTATTTGGGGTCCAATCTGTCCAAAAAAGTTTCCATATTTACCTGTAATCTCACACAGGATTGTTGTAGTCACCTACTTCTCCAAGGGGTTGGCTCTCAGGGATGCAACTTGACTTTTCTCTTTGCTGTTTCAAGTTCTGCAACGTGCCAAGACCTTCTCTGGGATGGGGAAGACACCCCAAAATCCTTTCCAGACTGTTTAACCCACTGTTCTTTCAGTAATAAGATGAATGGTTCAGCTCACTTTCAAGTCCCAAGTGATTGCCCTTTTCCCTGAAATAACTGCAGATTTTATCTCTCATTTCCCTATACACCTACTCCCATATTTCTTTAAGGTTATCCCTGAAAGCCCTGAGTTTTTCTTGCTCACTTTTCATGGCCTGCAGCTTTTCTTTTAACATTAAGAGCATTGTTTCTGGCAAGACATTAAGGTGCTCGTCAAATGCCAACATGAAAGCCATAAATACCCCATTTGCATTCATATTTTGATAGTCCCTCCATCTCTGCTGTGATGGTGTCTCTCCCTCCCAGGAAAGCCTGTGTGCCTCCATCCTCTTGGCCCAGGCTGGGTCCCTTCACCCAGGCTGAGTGAGAGGTGTCCACTCAGGACACCAACAAGGGCTATTGCTTGCCTTGGATTTCAGCCTCTCTTTTCCACTTGCAAAATCTTAGTCTATTGCCAAATTATAGGAAATGCTTTAAAACAGTCAAAACCAAACCTCTACCGGAGGGTGAGGTGGGATGAATGGAATGACTCCAAAAAACTAGTGATTACCAGTAATTTCATTAGGTTTTGTCCCCTTTTAAATCAATTTCAGGACTTCAGAAAGAAGGTTTCAACTGTGAAATGCAGGAATGGGATTAAGAGCAGCCACAAAAATGAGCAAAGCTCTCAAAAGTTATGGCCAGCAACACATGTCCTGCCAGTTATCAACTTCTTATGCTCCAGGGAGAAAACATCACTCAGCTTCAGCTTTCCTGCATCCCTTGGAGAGACTGTGCAGAAGCAGGGCTGTGATTATGGCAACCATTCTTAGTAGATGGAGACATGAGTTAAACAAATTAATTCATTCCAGTTTTAGGACCAGTAAGATTTGCACTGTCAGCTGCCCACATTTCACAGGTATCCCTGTGCTGCTTTAATCTTGTAATTCAGAGGTTACAAATTTGAAATTCCTCAAGGAATAAAACTCCCATTCATCCCTTCCAAAGCCATGGATGGTGTTTCCCAAGTTGTGACCTCTTCCTTTTTCGAGTCTGCAGCATTCAGAGGAATGAGGGAGAAGGAAGGCTAAATTAATTTTTCATTTTTCTTAATGTTCCTGTGGACAAGACACTTTCTGAGGTGGGTACCAACAGCAGCCCCAGCCTTTCCACAGGCTCCCAGAGAAGGAAAGCAGTTTGGAAGCAGTTTGGCTGTGAACATGTGCTGTGCACACATTTATTGTCTGAAGCCCAAAGTGGAAGCAGGTTGTGAACCCAGCACAGATCACACACTGTGGCATTAATGTTGGATTCTTTGAACCCAAGTTTAACCTGGTTTAGGTCTTTCTTTAAGTTCCTTTGGTCTAAACAGGCCCAGTGGAGCAGCTCAGCAGCTTGGAGGTTGCCCTGTTCCTCTCACCCCATTACCCTTCCTGTCCGGCTCAATGCTTTGGGGGAGGCTGTTGAGCTCTGCCACATCTCCACTCTTCACACCTCTGCCCACACTCAGCAGCCTTTCCCCAGAGACTGAGCAAAAATTCCCCAAAACCTCAGCCAGAGCACAAAAGGTGCAGGGCACTGCTCTCACAACCAAGTAGGTCACAGAGGACAAAACACAAGGTTTTCCCCTTGCTGAAAGAAGGATTGTGTGCTCTCTGTGTGGGCAAGGAACTCACAGTGGAGGCAGTTCTTGCAGCCTGTCATGCAAAGTCACATTCACAGCCCTTTCCAGAAACAATGTCAGATGAAAAAAAAGAGGCTCAATTTTAGCTTTATGGAAAGGAGCTGGGGGGTTTTTGGGGGTTGTTTTTGGTTTGGTTGGGGTTTTTTTAAGTCAGGCTAAGAAACAATAATTCATTTGAACACTGGCTGTTTAGTGGGTTTCCTCATCCCTAAAGAACACCAGCTCCTCCAGCCCCCAAATAATGTTTTTGCAGGGGGGAAGCTTTCCTCAGGCTCAGCCTGCCAGTCCTGCCCATGTGAGCTGGGTGGCAGAGCCTTGGTGTGACTAAAAAGTGGCTGCCAGCCCCTGTTCTGGGGCACAGCAGCAGTTGGTGCCAGCGGGGCCGGAGGAGATCAAACACCAGAGCTGGAGCACTGCTGGCCAATACCCTTCCCATTACAGCTGGGATTTTTTTTTCTGGGTCAGTCCCACAAGATTTAAAGGCCCTTTTGTTCAGCCTCTCAGAAAAAAAAAAATGACTTAGTGGCAGATTTTGCCCAGTCTCCCACAGACTCACAAACATCCTCTAATACCTCTAAAATCAGGGAAATCAGTTAAAAATCTTGCTCCTTCACAGTATTAAAAAGGAAACAACAGCAATTTCTTCCTCCAGCTCTTTGCTGGCCTCAGCTATTGATGCTGTTACAGGCAGGAGCAATGCCCAGTTGAGCTGGGGATGGTTCAGGAGAATGACATGGACAGCAGCACCTCCTGGGCTGTGAGCACAGCACCACACACAGGACTCTCCAAAACAGGGGCACCAACCAGCTCTATTGCCCAGCAGCACCACGGTGATACTTATTTTTTGGGTTTTTCTCTAATAGGAGCAAAATTAATTCCTTAACCAACAGCCAAACTACAGGCAGCTGCTTTTGACACTGGTAAAAACCAACCTTGTGGTTCTTTGAACGTTTGCTTGGCATCTTCCTGAAGCACTTGACCTACATCTTCCTCCTACTCTTCCTTTTGCTTCTGTGTATTCAAATTAACTACTTAAAGGAGTTATCTGCTTTTCTGTGCTCAGCAGCAATACAAACTCCAGTGATATGGAGAAAAGCCTCCTAGATCAGTGATGTGGTCAGCCCACAGCATCTGATTCATAAAGCAAACCCCCCTCTCCCTTTAAACTTGCTCCTGGATGGCTGAGGCCCTTTGATATCCTCTAGTCAGACTGCAGATCTTAATTGAAGCTTAAACAGTATGTGTTCTCTGCAGGCTGCAGGAGATAATGAGCTGTTTCCATTTGATTTAATCAAGAAATATTTAAGCAGAGCTGGACACAACTGCAGTCTTTACAGAGTGGGGCTGTGCATCAGGCCAGTGTGTGAGTGACAGTCTCAGACTCTCAGATCAGCCACCACTACAAAGAGACTTGATCTCAAAAGTCTTTTCCAACCTAGTTCATTCTGTGGGATTCTGTGCTTTGATCTGTACATTTATCAGCAGGAGAAGAACCAGCTTTCATCAGTTCTCTGCACTGGACAAAACCTGGCTCCTGGTTCATGTCCAGGGGTGGAATCAAGCACCAACCTCAGCACCACCTCCTGGCTGGCCCTTCACCCACCTATCCTGTGGCAACCAGGGAGGAGCAAGGGTTTGCAGCTCTGAGAGGTGACCTCAGCAGGTGGCAGGACAGGGTCACAGAGCCCAAGAAAATCAGATTTGTTCTTCTGAACACACCTGAGAAATCCAACCCATTTCCACTGCTCAGTCTGACTCCAAGCTCAGCCAGGGTCAGAGGAGAGGATTTAGAACAGGAAAGGTATGACCTTTTTAGGTTTTTCTCCCAAGCTGCTTCCACGAGACGGAAACACACGATCCCACAAAAGCCATTAGGAGCCCTTACGTGTGATGGGAGAGCAGTTCCCATGAGAAGGTCGTAGGTGTGGGGATTGCTCAGCCCAGACACGTCTTCTAGGTCAAGCAGTGGGTGTCATTCCCTGTCCAGCAAAGGTATCCCACATTTACTGGCCTTCAACTGTGTGTGTGGCAATTCTGCCTGTCCCATCAACTGACCAACTCTGGGGAAAAGAGAAACCTCTATCACCAGCACAGAGTGACTTTTGGACCCTCCTCTCACACACAGAAAGGGCAGAGGGGAATTTGTGCAGCTGTTTTTGGACAGAAGCAGAAGGCTGGGTTTAGCCAAGCAAGAACTTTGCTATGCCAGCAATATTTTCATGTGAAATTGGTTGTGTTAGCTTGAACTCAAAGCACAGTGCAAGGGATGTGTTGCACTGGTGTGAGGATGATCTCTTGGTTACTCAGTATTCAGGGGGTTGGAGAGGAGAGCAAACCTACCCCCTCTGTCCTAAAGAAAAATGTAAAGTGTCATTTTATTTTGATGTTCCAATATTCTTTTTCCAAGAGAGATGCACTTGGAATCTCAGAATTCTTTTTATACTTTGCAGTTTGCCCTTCTGTGAAAGGATTTTGGATCTGTTACCCAGCAAAACAGGGAAGTTTCCTTGTGCACCTCAGTCACCTTGCCAGAGCATTGGAGCTTCCAAGGCCACCAACACAGAATCAGCATCCCTTGGTAAGTTCTTCCAGAGATCCTGAGCCTTTGGTGATTATGTGTTCAGTGATCACACAGCCAGTTTGATCCTTATTCCTGTGCTCATTAAAGCCTGGAAGTGCAGCTGAACACTGGATAAAGCACAGGAGTGGACACTGCTGTCATTTTAAGTCATTTTGCTTATGAAAGATCCTTTCACAGGTATCTTTAAAAATGACACTTAGGTAATTCTCAGCAAGCCCTCTCTAAATCCCCTGATTACCTGCTCTTTGCTGACTTTCTCACTGCCAATAATTATCGTGGTTTGCCCGTCTCCCAGCAGAACCCTTCTTACTTTCCTAATTAAAATTCCTTTGTGGGCACCATCTAAGAACTCGTAATCCAAAAAACTCAAGCCATTGCACAAACCAGATCCAACTCATACCTAATGTGAGCCCATTGCAACGGAGTCAACAGCTACACCCAAAACCAAAGAACCAAAGCCTGTGAAGAGCTCCTGGGCTCCTCCAGCCTCCCTTTCTCCCACTGGGATTGCTCTCTTCCTGACATTTATAGCAATGTAGTCTTCAAAGAACTAACCAGGGCTTTAATATCTCATTTTTAGGGGCACATCCTGATGTTTTATCTGCTTTTTGCTTCTCCCCAACCTTAGCTGCCACTCCACACACTGCACTGAGGGGTGGTGGCATCCCAAATGCTGAGTCCCCCAGGGATCCGAAGCCATGACCACCTCAAGCATCTCCTGGCTAAGCTTGCCTTATTTTGTTGGTTTAACCTTTATTCTCCAACACCCCAAATATTTCTGCCCTTCTCACAAGTCTTAATTAGCTAAGGAAAAGCTCCAAACCCCAGTGATGCCCAAACCTGAGCACAGCCACTCAGGAGGAGTGTGTAACATCATGTGGGAGTGGGTAATACCATGAAAATGCCCATTTGTCTGGATAACTGAGATTCATTCCAAAATCATGCCCAACATGGAAACTAACACACCACCCTACTGCCAATTATTACCTTCAAAGGCAGCAGCACAGACTAATGCTGTAGACAGATAATATCAGACATCCCTCTATTAAAGCAAACACAAATTATTTCATTTCACTTCAGATTCACCTGGAAAATTCTGGCTCTCCCATTTCTCGTGCCAGTCCCCCCCACCTTGCCATGGGAATGGCACCAGCTGTGTTCACCCATCCTTGTTCCATCCCAGATGTCACTGCTGCCCATCTGCTCACCTGGGCTGGTGGCACCACAGTCAAGGCCATCACTGCAACATTTTCTAACAGCAGCTCCTGGCTTTATTAAGGTGCAAATAAGACTCTTGGGGAAAAGTTAATCATTAACTTCAAATATTAAAAACTCCAAGCCAGCCTCTCACCCGAGTTAAAATGGGCTTCTCATCTGATTTTTGGGTTAATAAAAAGAGCATCAAAGAAGTTTGAAGTGATTTGGGCTGTGCAGTAAAGTTGCAAGGTATCTTCTGGTTCCAGCCATTTTTAACAAGGCATTTTATTTTTCAGTTTAGGAGCGTTTCAGTAGCTCTCAGAGAGTTTTAACTGGCTTGTTTGGTGGAATAACATGTTGCAACAGATGCTGGTTGCCTGGTGGATGACAGGCAGTCTGTACTGACTAATCCACATGGGTCCTCTTGGAGAAACCACTCAGGTCAGTGGGAATTGTCCAAACTGAAAGCAGCTGTTTGTGCAAGCTCTTAGCTGGGCCTGGCTCATTTCAAGATTTAACTGGTATTTGCTCTACCTGCTGTCAGGAAATCTGGGCTTCCCAACTACTTGTGTTTCTGGATCTTTCTGTTCTGTGAACAAAACCTCCAGGGAAGCACTCCCAGCCCTGTTCCAGCCAGTGTCCCATGATGGGGGACTGTGCTGGAGTCCTGCATGAAGTCCCACACCACTTGGATTGTGTGGAAATGTATAGTTCAGCTAAAAGAGAATAGCTGCATAATGCATATTTACCTTTCATTGCCAAGAATGAATTCCATGGATGTTTTTAGGTGCCTTTTCCAAGGTTCCTGGCTTGAGGTCTTTACAAAGAGGCTGTAGGTCTTTCAACACAATCCTGTGTGTCTGCTTTCATTCATTAAAGAGTTTATTTCCTCATATGATAAAAAGAAATCTGGCAGTTGACTTATCTGTGCAGAGCAAGAGCAGTGCCAAGACATGGTCAAGGCTGTTGCAGTTTGAGACTGGATCTAGACCTCACCAAATGCTCCACAAGCTTTTCTCCTCTTTCTCAGCTAAGAATTCATTGCAGCAGTGCCTCCAGCATCCAAAAATCTGAGATGAGAGCACAAATTCATGGGCAACTCCACCAGGATGCAGGCAGAGAAGTGATACCTCCCTAAACTCCTGCATCAGCTATTCAACTCCTCAGTGCCAAAACATGGTTGTGAGAAACCCTCATGCCATGGGGATGAAAACAGTGCAGAGCTATAAAAACATTACAAGGCTGTGCATAAAGTGCTGCAAAAACATGGAGTTTTGTTTATATCCTCTCCTGACACATCCTGTGGAATTCTGTAGGACTGAATGAGCCTCATTCATGCAATGGTTGTAACACCAGCAGAGTCCTGGTGGTTGTATTAAATTTCACAATTCCCTTCAATACTTGGGTACCAGAAGGACTTGCAGTTTGTCAGGAGTGGTTCAGGTCTCTGGATGCCTCTCTTCAAATGATACAACTCTTAAGCTATAGGGGCTGGCTTGGAGTGAGAGTCACCATCAGACAGACAACACAAGGGCTGCATTTCACTTAAACACCCCTTAAACTCTGACAAGTGAAGGGTATTTCAGGTGACTTTGGCAAAACAGCAAATTTCACTCTGACAGAAGTAAAACCAGCAGCTGAGGCACATACAACACTCCACCTAGACAGGCCATGGAACAAGCAGAAAACATTTCCCCTCTTCTCCCAAACTGAATTGACATTTCCATCACCAACCTAATGACTTCCCATCAGTTTCACAGCCATTTGTGTTGGTTTCATCCCAGTATTTTGGTTGGAGATTTTTGAGGACCCTCAAGGAACTACTCAGACACATCCCTTGGACTCACTCTAGAAGGGGAATATATCCATTGTGGAGAGCTCACTCCATTAAGATCCCACAAAATACCAAGCCTAAATGCATAAAGCCACCACTGGGAATAGTCATCAAGGCAGCAAATTGTACTCCCATATTTCAGGAGAAGAGCAAAACACACATTTTGCAGCTCATCAAATGGAGTTTATACCAAACACTGAAACCCAGAAATACCTGCTCCTAAAGAAGGAGCAGAAACACATTGTGCAACACACCCATCCAGGGGAAACAGCCTGGATTTACAGTGCAGAGAAACCCATAAACTGCTGGGAAATAAATCACTCACAGAATTGATTTAGGGGGCATTATGGAACAAGGAACACCATGAAAATCATTTATAGGACCTGAGTGAGGTTTCTGCCTGTGTGGATCTGCTGGACAGAGCAGCATCTCCTGGCCATGGCACCACCCCACAGGGCTGGACCCTGGGCTGGATCTTCTCTTTCCTTGGAGCAAAGACAACCAGACAACCCAGACAGGTCCAGCTGTCAGCACAGACATGCCCAAGCCCTGCAGGTCTGTGCCCAGTCTTGCAGCAGCCCAGGTAATGATCCTGCCCACCAAACAGCCCACTACCTTTCCTCCCTCCTCTCCTTTTTAATATCCCAGTAAATTTCTGGGAAGTCTTTAAAATAGATCACGTTCATGCCAATTATTTTTAAACAGGCATTTGGCAAAAAGCTGGACAGCAGCTTAATTTACAAGTCTGGATTTGGTCCGTATGAAATCCTGTCTCCAACCTGATGATCAATATTTTGATGTAGCCCAGAATATTGTTGGCTTTTCAGGCAGCAAAGTCACATTGCCAGGTCATGTCCAGCCTTTCATCCACCAAAATATGACAAGAAAGAAAATTTTGACTGATTTTCCTTCTTTTTTTTGAGTATTCAGAGATGAATGGAGAGAATGGATTTGGGTTTTCTGCCTAAGTTTTTGTGTTATTTTTCCGGAGTCCTGATGGATCCACAGGGCACCACTACTCAAATTGTTTTACATGTTCCAAACTTAAAAGTCTTATTTCTGCCAGTCCCAGAAAGCAGCCCCTTACAAGTCCCAGCTGAAAGTGTGTCACAGCAAAACTCATCTCTTAACACACCTTCTGACAGAAAGGTTTGTTAAGTGAACTCCAAAGCACATGAAAACCTTTTACCTCCACAGATCTCAGCAGGAGTTGCCTTATTTTTGTTCTCACATCATAAAATCCTGCCAATTGTTTTTAAACAGAAAATGAGCCCAATTAGGAGGATGAGAAAGGAGGAACCCAAAGACTGACACATACAAGTTTGACCTGGGCTGTCAGAACTTGCTTTTAATGGTTGAGGTCCATGACCCATCTGTGCAAGTCCTGACCAAGCCCTTGGTGCTCCAGCTCTCCAGGAGAGGTACCCTGGCTCTGTGGTAATAAGATCTCAACTGAAACCAAGCCAAAGCCCCAAACTTCCTTTCACAGAAGATTTAAAAACAGATTCTAGAGAACACCTGTGTAAGATATTGTACCCACTTTGCTTTTCTCATGGGGTATGAAGGCAGAATTTAAGTCTTTGTTTCCCTATAGATGGATTCAAAACACCCCAGAAACTCAGAAGCAAGGTAGGAGTAAGTGTCCAATTGCTCTTTTGGACAAAGTCAGCAGAAGAGGTAAGTGGATTTTTCCCTGTGCTCCAGACATGGTTTATTACACTGGGTGGCTGCAGAGAGAGAGATCAAAGCCCAGCACATTATTCACAGACATCAGCTGAAGGTTTACCATACCTGGCAAGAGGTGCAAAACCAAGTTCCTGTGGTCAGTGGAGACCTCATGACCTTTCACAAGAGTTGACCACAGCATCCTGGTCAAACACCAAGCAGTTCATTACATTCTGGCTTTAAGCACCCCCTGCTCTGTGATCCAGCCAAGGGAACTTCTCCTGCCAGGTCCAGAGAGTCCCACCAACCCTCCTGCACTTGGCTTTCAATGAGGAGCAGTGCCAGGTATTGGAATTCAGCTGATTAGCAGCTCTTTAGGTATTTGAGGCAACCTATAGGTAGATTTGGACCTTACAGGTCCAAAGCTGCAACAGGGGATGAACATTCCTTGATTTCTGGGTGAACATGAGCTCCCCTTCCACACCACAGCACCCACAGGGCTGGGGATCACTCCTATGGACAAACTCACCTCCATTTGCTGCTTTTTAATCAGGGCTGAGCTCACCAAATATTTTGATTGGCAACACCCCAAAAGTAGGTTTCCTGAATACAGTGGCTTTCTTTTTTCTGAAGTGTGTCAATAAAGGGAAAACAAAAGGCAAGATCTTTCTTTGAAGGTGTTAAGATACACATTCCTCCCAAATACCATGGCAACACAATAAAAAAGGCCATTCTCAGGGTCCCTTCACCCTGCCTGAGCACAGGTCTCATCCCCTCACCAGATGGACACACACCTTTCCCAGGAGAGGACAGGAGGTGACAGCCAACAGCTTTACCACTGGTTTCCACCAGGTTGTAGTTCCACCTAACATGTTGCAAAGCCCCAGCATTAACAAAGTTAATAGACACCAAAACTTTTCCTGTATTTGCACTCATCCCACTCTGGTTGAAGAGAAATTCGTGTCTATTCTGGGAAGAAGAATTGGAATTTAGTCTTTTGGGCCATTCTTAAGACAAGCCCCCAGCAACTCATCCAACCCTGACCCCAGGAGACACCTGTAATGCTCTGGTAGGTCTTCATAGAATCATTTACCTTCCTTGCTAACAATTTTATTAATTTCTCTCCTCCCTCTCTATTAAAAATATGCTCATGCCAGAAAAATGACTGCTCCACAGAATTGTGTACTACTAGTCACATTAAAAAAAAAATAAACCACAGGTTCCAGCTCTTGGCCCTATATATCATATATATAATATAGCACTTAATTCAAAATAGTTCAGTTCTTATAACTTCATTCAAATTTTGACCAGAAGTCACAGAATTCTTATAGAATTCTATACAGTAATTCTTACAGTAGTTTGTATTAAATAATGATAGAAGGAGCTAATAGTGTCTCCAAGGAAGTTATCTGCTGTTTCATTGTGCTTCATTAGCTCCAAGCTCCAGCCAGGAGTAAAAATAAATTAAAAAATACTGAAGAAAAAGAATACAAAAACCCCCTAACAGTTAGTTTAATTGGCTTAAAAGCAGCAATTTTCATTTTCTGTTCTTTGTGAGGGTTATGCTCCTGTGTTGTCAGATGTGGTTACCTTCATTCTTCTTAGACCAACTCCTCATTTGCTCTCTGCCCTGCTCACAGGGTGCCTGTGAACTGCAGGGGCAGAGGGACAGGGAGAGGCATCTTGGAAATTTAAAAATAGGAAACTGAGAAACCACAGTTTGCTGTGGATGAGACACCAGCAGTGCCCTTGTCTGGGGTTGCAGAGCAGCTCTGAGGGAACCAGGGCAGCACAGAGGCCCCTCCATGGCATTTCAGGGGGGGATGAGACTCCCCCTGAGGTGACCCAACAGCATCACCTTGGCTTGACTAAAGCCAAGACCTGTCAGTCCTTCAGCTGCACAGATGTTGGCAGGAGGAAAAGGGGCAAAGTGAAGCCCAAGTGCCTTTCAGTTCTGTGAAGGTCTGTCCTACACTGAGCTGCTCCCCCAAGGGTGCACCCTGGCAGCTCTGAGGCTGCCACCTAACCCAGAGTTAAAGAGTCCAATTCTGCCTTTTTTCATCACTACTTTTGTGACTCCTTCCTCTCTGAAGCAGACAAGAAAGCTCCCTGCAAGCACCTCAGCTCCCCAGGGCTTTGCAGAGTGTCTGTGGGAAAGGTAGAGCCAGCTCAGGATCCACCAGCTGAGGGTTTGCTGTCACAGCAGAGCTGAGGGATGGATTCCTTGCTGATGCACATTCTCTGGGCCACCAGTGAACCAAGAAAAACTCAAACCAAAGCTGCACAAGGAGAAGAAATGCCTCAAAAAGTTGTGTTACATAAAGCAAGTGTGTCTGTAGCACATTTCTGAGAAAGCCACAACTCCAGGCAGAGCTCCACAAGCCTTGTCCTGACTGGTGTCCCTTCTCAGCCTCAGCAAGTGGAAATTTTGGCTTTGATTAATGGGTCCATGGCTTCCTTTTCTGCATGGAAACAACCCCTGTGAAATCACCATCACACAGCAAATGGTGTCACCCTCCAGCTCTTGTGCAGGAGCAGCTGTGAGCACATCATCACCCATGGGGACATCACAGAAACACACCGAGGGCTTCAAGGACACAGCAAGGGTGAGGGGCAATCCAGGATAAACACACAGGAGTGCTCTTCTCTAATTTTTAGCATTAGGCAGAAAAGCAAGAGCTCAGCTTTGATCCTGGCAAGTGAATGTTTCACACCAGAGGGGATGGCACAGAGACCTGAGCAGTGAGTGGGGGGTGTCTTACTCTGTAGTTCCTTTACAAACCAAATCAAAACACTAAATATCCTAATCAGAGCTGTATGATTGATGCACTCACACACCCCCGTGCTGTGTTGTTGCCAGTGATTGTTTTATCTAGTCACAACTCACAACATTTCCACTTTGCAATAGCCTGAGTGCTCAAGAGCACAAAACTCCCACAAGCTTTTCCTGCTGCACTCAAACACCTTCAAACACAACCCTCCAGTCTTCCAGAGCCACCTTACCATGGAAATCCTCCACGTTCAGCCGGGCTGAGCTGCTCCTGAGCAGGGGCAGAGGCAGGAAAATCTGCCAGATAAAACTGCCATCCCACCTTAAGGCTTTTAACCTGCAAATTGGTAAAGCCATAATGAAAAGGGAGTGAAATAAGTGACCAGAGGGCAAACCCCACGGGAGGATAACGCAGCAGCTGCCCCTGGAAAACAAGAGTGAGATGCCACTAGATGGTGACAGTGCTCACAGAAATCGAACCACCCAGGAGGGAACCCCACGTCCAGTCCCAGGGCACTGTGAACAGGGGTTGGGAATAAATGGTTGGTGTTTGGAAGGAGTGAGAATTGATGTTGTCAGTGTCGTGGTCAAGAGCACCAGGAGGTGTTGGCTCGGTGGTAAACAGAAAAGTGAATGAATTCACTGCTTGGTGTAAACGTGGAATGAGAACTTTCTGTACCCCCACCAGAAGCAGAGAAACTCTGCTTGTCTTCATTACCCAATGCCTGCACCTCCAGTACCCTCGGGAGGGGATCAGGGGCAATCCGGGCACTGGGATTCACCCCTCATTCCCAAATGGATCTGACCCTCTTCCATGGGGTGATTTCAGTTGCTCAGCCCCTTGTCCTGGCACAGGAGGAGCCCATGTGTGTTTTTTGAGGATGGAAAGATAAAAAAACCTTCTCTGGAAACACTCCAGCACCTCGATGTTGAACTTGATGATCTTGAAGGTCTTTTCCAGCCTTAACAATTCTAGGACTGTCTTTCCTATAATGAGATGCCCAAAGAAAAATCCATTTACAAAACTGCAATTTGAGTGTGTAGAAAAGAAAAGGTATCTTGTGTGACTTGTTAAAGAGATGGAAATTGTGTTTGCAGAGCATCTGCACCATCTCTTCTTGGGTGATGTTCAAACACCACTGCCCAGCCCCAACTGAGTGTTTTGTCAAGCCAAATTGTCCCCTGGGAACGTGCACATGTGTGTCACAGCACAAACTGAGACATTCCCATTGCAAATCCCCTTTGCTCAATGGTAGGACCAATTTTACTCATTTATAAACAAAGCCTCCTCTCTTTATTCAAAAATCACTCATTTCTAAATGGAAAAAAAAAAAAAAGCCAGTGAATTTTTTAAATCAGGTTTCAATTTTACAGTGAATGTGAAATACCCAGTTCTGACAGTTTTCACTTTTATTAAACAGTGCCTTTATTTGAGCAGCTCTTCTCTTACCCAGGCCAGTAAAGTGACTGGAAAATCAAAGTTTCACCCCTTCCAAGGCCATATAACCCTGAGAGCAGACACTGCCAGTAGCCCAGTTTAGCACTGGTTTCCCTCCCTGGGATGAGGTGGGATGCCCTGAACTCTCCTGAGGGAACAGCCACCAAGGGGACACCTGACATGGGACATCCCTGTGCAGGGACAGAGGTTGGTCCAAGGGAGTCCCTGAGGATGGAGGGTGTCCTCAGCTGCCAAAGTTCCTCTGGTGGAACCACAGCCCTGGCTATGGAAAAAACACTGAGCTAGAAGGTGCAAATAAAAACTATCCCTTTTCAAAGCAGTGCTAAGGCTGTTCCAGGCATTTCTGTGGAAAGTGGAGACCAAAAGTCCACTCATGTATGGAGCCACATGGGAAACAAAAGCAGCAAAGAAATTCAGACAGGAGAGGAAAGTGCTGTCTGTTGCCATCACAGGGCCCTGGTGTGGAGGGAGGGGTTCCCTGCTGTGATCTCTCTTTTGTGTTCTCTGTTTGGTGCCACTTGTGGTGCCATGGGTTGGGAGCCAAGAGCCAACATGATCCCAAACCCTGGGATTCTCCAAATCACCCCCATTCTCACTGTGCTGCTTCTGCAGCTCAGAGACCTCAACGAATCACCTGATTGCCAGAGGTGACATCCAAGCTCGTCCCCTGTCACAGCAAACATTGCAGTGGCTTTAAAACCTGATGGGAAGAACCACTGGCACTAACTGATATGTGGGTGATCAGTGCTGCATCCCCCTCCCTGGGGAAGCTGGGCTGGGAAGGAGCTGCTGCCCACAGGGGTGACAACTGATCTTGGGGCCAAGCAAACACCTCATGGAAGCAACCAAAGATTGGGGAAGACACCTCCAGTCTCTCAAGATTGAAGGCAGGGTGCCAGCAAGAGCAAGCAGGTGCTCTCAGCATGTGCAGCCCCTGGTTCTCTTGGTTCTCTCAGCCCCACGGTGTGTCAGGTGGGGCTGTGGCCATGCAGCCCATTCCTACCACAGCACAAGAGCTGAAGGGCTCGAAAACAAACTGCCTGTGGTTAGTTAATGGAAAATATGAGGAAATTCCCCTTCCCCAGTGCACACTCGCCCTGAAGCCACTCCAGAGCCAGGGCCGAGCTGCTCCTCTGTTCCCAGTGCTCCCTGGCCCCCATCC
>VYZS01026462.1:0-25687 GCA_013400695.1 Neodrepanis coruscans | reverse complement strand
AAACAAATAAAAATTCTTTATCTCTCTCTTCCTCCCCTTGCCCTCCCTGTTCCTCTCCCTGTTTCTAGAGAGGTCACTTTGCAATTTCAGATCATACTCCAAATGGCTTCATTACTTGTACCCCTGGTTGAAAAGCCAGTGAAAGCTGTTTGGCTTTTCCAGACTGGTAAAAGAGATTAATGATGGATGCACTGGATAGGCTCTTTCCTGCAGCAAGAGTTTTATCTGAGTGAGAAGTAAAGGTTGGAATGTGTCATATATTTGTGGGGTTATTTGTGAAATTCCTTTCAAGGAAACATCTGTGAATGTCTCTTTTCACCCAAGAATGTTCAATTATCAGCAGCGAATAGTTTCCAAATGTAATTATTAGTCATCCTCAGACAGATTCAGAGAGAGGAAGGCAGCAAGGAGGGTGCAGGAGCTGCCTGCAGAGGATCAGAAATATTTAGGAGTGGAAGTGGTCCTAGTGCCATTTTCAAAGAGAGCCCACACCACATCAGCCTCATGCCCTGAGCTGTGATCACAGCCATGGCTTTTGCCTTGAATCCCGTCTGGGTACGAGACCTTGAGAGCAAGTGACAGAGCAGAAAGGTAAAAATGGAAGAAAGGGCATTTTCCAGGGCATTGCACAGCAAGATGACACTCCTGACATATGAAACCTTGATTATTATGCTAATTTTCAAAGAGAAGCCAAACCTACCAAAGGCCTCCTACTGTGCCCTTCCTACTGCCCAGCCCTACTCACCAGTTCTGCTCGAGGTTCACCATGGCAGTAGAAGCACCCAGGAAATCTTCTGAAAGTCCTCAGATGCAGTCACAGTTTTGGAGAAGTCCTCCTAAAATTTTTCAGGAGTCTTAAAGGGAAGCAAAGACAAGCTGCAACAGAGAGCCTCAAAAGCATCCTTTTCACTTTCACCCACTGTAATTCCCACAGCCTCGACTCCATCTTTGCTGAACAGAATCCCATCAACAAAACAGCACAAACTTCTTTAAAACTCCAGGGATGGTTAAATTGCATCGTGTTCTCTGCTGTCAGGGAGGGAGCTCACTGCCCTCTATCTAGCAGCAAATTTGGAGATTTGATGCCTTTTGGAGACTCTCCAACTGCTGGGTTTGGTGGCTGAGCCCCCAAGCTGCCTGGAGCTCCCTCTAAGCAGAACAAGTTGTGCTGGTGGTCTGACGAACCCATGGGGTACAGAGCCACTCCATGAGGATCCCCTGCCACAGGTTATGGCCAGCTCAGTCCCAGGCTGGATGGGGATGACTGATGGAAGGATCTCTGCCTCCTCTCCAATCTGCCATTCAGATCTACCCGACGACTGGCTGCAAGCCATTATTCCACTAACTGTTGCATATTTTTAAGCAATACAGCTGCTGTGTGCCATCCTAAATGCCTTTTTGATTGTTCATTAGGGACCTGCAATACTCCTGGTTTATTCCATTCATACCTGGATTTAACTAGCAGTGGTTTTGTGCCCCATCACCTCTTCATTATAAGACTGAATTGCTTCCTGAGGACCAAATCATGCAGAGTCCTGCGGCTCCTGCACCTTCTCTTCCCATCCATTTCACTTAGGCAGCTGCTTTCGATGGAAATTGATGGCCAGCTCAGGCTGGATGAGTCCTGAGCCGACGTTCACATTCCACACTCAAAATCTTCATTTGCAGCCAACAATGCTGCACGTGACTGAGCTGAGTGAGAGTTAATGTCTGCACGGCCATCAAGGACCAAAGGCCTAATCAAGGATCAATAATTGCAATGATCTAAGTAACGGGTTTGAAATATTTAATCAGAGGCAACAATTAAGGTTCTTTTAGATGTTTCAAATGTAAAGCCTTCAGTCTTGAATCTGAGTCAAGTGTTTACCCTTAATGATTGTAGAAGTTTCCCTTAATGATGCCTCCTCCTGCTCAATCTCAGCCGCCTACAGAGCCAGCACAGAAACAAACAGAGAAATCACATGAAATTGCAATCAACTTTTCTCCTTTGCCAGTTCCTCATCCTTTTAAAGAGTGCTAAACTAAGGATAAAATTTATAATTTAACTTACATGATAGCCAGGCATTAAATTCTTCCCAAGTAAATTTTGGAAGTAGTAGATTTTATAAATCATAAAAATCTGCCAGAATTCCTCAGCTGATGGGGGCTGAAATGTTTTGGCTTTATGCCTCTGAATGATGTTCAGAATTTGGAAGTGAAAAAGAATATTTGCTTCCTGGTAACCTGAATTCCAGCAAGATACAAATCTCTGTCTCTTTGAGAATGATAAAAGAAGTCAGGCAGGGTATTGTATACCATCTTGCATTAAGAAAAACTCGGAGGTTTAAGGCCATCTGTATTTAGATCCAAGGACAGATGAGACATTTAAATTTTAGTAGCAGTCAGTTATATACCTGACATAGAGAAATGGCTGCAATCCTTTTTATCAGGCTGGAGAATAGGCATTAAATGACAAAATATTAGTCAGGCCATAGATCCCCGAAACCTATAAGTTCTGCAGCAGCTTCATTAAATCTGTTTTTTATCAGAGAGGAGAGAAGGGTCTGGTATAACATTGCCAGCTTTTGAGGCATTGGGCTTTCAGAGAATCACTGCCAGATACTTCATCCATCTGTCTATTTTCATATTTATTGTTTTACCAATCACTTTATTCATCCATCTGTTCATCTGTGTAAACCCATTTTTTTAAATTTTAATTTTTATTTATAGACTGACCTTAATAAACTCCCCTCAAGTACCGCGTGTTTATCACTGTCATGGATGAAAACGTTATTAATGACAGGGGGGCCGAGCGGGGAAGACGACTGCCCTTTAAATTCCTTTTCAGCTGACTGGGCCGCAGCAACTCAGCTGGGCGGAGGTGGCTGGATCGATAAGGTCAGAGTTCAGCCACTGGTCCCATCTCCTCTATCATCCCCAGCACTGCCAGCTAACGATGCCTGCAGGTGCAGCAGGGGCACTCGCCCACGTTTATGGATTGCCTCACTCCTGAGCAAAGGCTTTTCCGCCCCGTAGGAAAAGCTGTGGGCAGCTCAGGATGTTTATTTTGAAGTGTGTTCAGGGGAAGACATGGGTGTCAATGAAAGAAGAGCAGCCTGGTGTGTTGGGCATTGGCACAGAGGGGTTTGGCCCTGCCAGGGGAATCCTGGTTGAGTGTAAATAAGGGATGCACTGGTTGGTTAATGCTCTCTGTGAAAGGATGAGAGGCGAGTTAGTTTTCAGCACATAGTCATCAGTGCTGTACTTTCAATCCAACTACTTAAACTGCTTTAATTTCCTCAAATTGAGGGCCGATAACCACAACACTGCAATTGCCTCCAGAGGTACCTGCAGCAGCCACACCTGGTCTGGGCAGCCAGCCATGTGTTTCTTCTCACAGGTGCATAGCTCGTAACAAAGTTCAGAAAATGCTATTTGTTACTACTAATCATGTCCTTCCTTAATTGCCCACAGCGATATGGAAGATAATTACATTGAAAATAGAAGGTGGTAAGAGTGTCTCGAGTGCCTCAAAATTACACACCTATGGATTAAGAGCGTTTCAAATTTATGACAGGCAATAGTCACGAGGTGGCTATAAATGCTTTACAGGTTCACTTAGTTGACATAAAGTCTAACCTTGCCACAAAAATACATTTTTATTCCGCTGGCTTAAAGCAGGTTTGACAAATACTCTCCAGGACAACTCAACCCCCGCGTTTTATCTTTGGTTGGCCCAGGTGCCGTTTGCGGCGGAGTTTTGTCATGAAAGATGTAGCTGCAAGGCTGGGGACATTCCCCTCATGGCTTCATCTCACCTCCCAGCTCATTAGAAGCCTTGGATTCCTGCCTGGCCTTTTATTTTGACACCAGAGGTGTAAATCAAGTCATAAACATATTTAAACTAATGTTGTTGAAAATCCGTAATTCTGACAGCAAAATGAGCAACAAAAAGCGCATATAATATTTGGTGACATGTAATTTTAACTTCATCCAGTCTCTTTGCTTTTGAGACATTGTTACCTGCAGGATAAGGCAATAAAATAAGGATGTACAAGAATGTGTCAAATGTAGGGCTTCCCTAAATTACACNCTGAGCTGGCCTGTGCTCAGCTCCATCAGTCCGGCAGGGAAAGGGCTCTCTGTGCCTCTGCAGCCTCCTGCACTGACTGCTCTTCCCCTTCTGCATTCCCACTGGGATTATTTAAAAGCAAAAAGATTATTTGCACCGGGATTATTTAAATGCAGATGCAAGATCTTCCCCCTCCTCTGAGCTATTTAAGGGCTGGATGGAGAAGGGAAGCAGACTGAGACAGATCCAAGCTCACTAGACGCCTTCTCCTTGCCACTTCAGTACAATTCTCTTTGGTTCACTATTTGCAGGTCCCTTCTCTCGAAGGGACGGCCCAAGCCTCCCACCCTGCCCCAGCACTGGCTGGGTAACAGTGAGACCCCAGTTTGTGATCACCACAGGCACCCTGTGTGCCCAAGCCAAGGGAAGCAATGACACTTCCCTCTGATCGAGGAGGACTTTGCCAAGGGAGTGGGGCTGATCCTTTTCCATTCATTGTAGGCTTTGGGGGCTTGAGTGTTTAGTTTCTGGTTGATCTGCCCATGCAAAAGAAGTGATGCTGAGCTCTGCAGCAATCAGGTGCATCATACCCCCTGGGAAATCACTCCTGCATCCCCACACAGCCACCACCACCCTGGGGGCTATGAGGGTGTTGGTTAATTAATGCTTATTCCACACAATGGCTATGCTAAAGAAATGCATTATTATTACATCACACCTGGAAAAATGGTTATGGGTTTGGGGGCTACACTTGGTGATTGTGCTGAACTTCAGCATCTGGCTGGTGTGAGACCCAAGTGGGGATGGGTGAGATGAAGGGAAAAATGTTCCTGTTGCTCAAATGCCACATCTCCCCAGCCAGATTTTTTACAGTGTGCTGCAGTAAATGCTACATTAAAACAAGAGACAAACACCCACAGGGAACAATGGGCTAGTTTCTAAAAGGAGAAAAACTTACAGCCTAACACTTCTTCAGGAAAGTACACAAATTTGTTTCTTGAAACTCATGAGATTACTTTCAACTTGTTTGAGGGAAGACAAGGAACTAAACCACAGGTAACTCTGAATTTTCTGAATATATTGGTTTTGTTCTCTAGCTTCCCCAAGTAGTGATTATAGGCCTGTTCCTTTTTGTCACAGATATTTGCAGCTAAAAGCCTTAAAAACATGCTGCTGTTCTCAGGCTTCTTTCCCAACCAGAGCAGCCTCTGCAGTTTCCATCTTAAGAGCCACAAGATCTGAATCACTCAAGAAAAAGTGTCTTGAAACATATATTATTTTCCACAGAAAGGACTTCTCTTTCAGTTTCTTAAAGATACTGACACTGAGATGAGAAAGGATTTTATGATGTTCTAAATTATATCATTTGGTGTCATAATTACATCTTGATTAATTCTATCCACATAGAGAATTATGAAGGTTTATTTTTTCTTCTTCTTATCTGAAGGGTACATTCTAAAGATTTTGTGCTAACTGCAAGTGATGTGAGTTGGGAAGAACTGTGATAATCTACAAACAGAGCAACTTTAGGCACCGAGAAGGGATAAATAAAGGTGTAACAGGGCAGGATTATTCCCCTGATCTCTGCATTGACTTTATGAAAATACAAAGACCCTGGAAGTTTCTGGGCAAAGCAGGCTGCCACACATAACTCTGCCAGCTCAGCTCATTTCCTCCACTGCTGGCAACAAACACAACCTGCCTGTTATTATCTTTCCTCCTTGGAGAGAAGCTCCTTATGATTTGCTGCATGTTGCCTGAGAGAGCAGAGCTCAGCACTTCCAGTCCTTCACTGTTACTGGACTGCACTGAAGGTGTTGGGCACTGGAAGGGTTCACACAAGCCAATGTCCATGGCCTTGCCAGGACACCATCCAAAACACCTTCCTAGAAAGACCAGAGTAGCTGAACTGAGGCCTCGGTGTGGATTTCACACCAAGGAGCTTTGGGTTCATCCTGGCAGGGACCAGTTCTTATGTGACCCATCCAACATGTAGGAACATGTTTTCACCCATGCAAGTGAGAGGATGCAGGGCTAGGGATGCTTTTTTACCAGTGCACTGGTTTTCCTCATCAATTTTCCTTAAAAAAAATAATGTAGACACTGGCTGATATTAGTCCACACCCAACTCTGACCCAGTGTGTAAATACTTTTCTTTTTTTTTTTTGCATTCACCCAGGTGACTGGGGTTTATATGCACCTTGTACAGTGGGCCACAGCTAAGGATCCTGGATCAATAAAAACAGGAGGGAAAAAACCCCACTGTATTCTAAATTGCTGTGACTAATTCCTCGTATTATTAATACAAAAAACAATTCAATCCATACTGCAGCATTTTATCAGAGGCCAAGGACTAATTCAGAATTTTACCAGCACCTGCCTGCTTTGGCACAGAGTAATAGCAAAACATATTTACAACCCTGATTTTGACTCATCCAACCCCATTCACAAAATCGTTAGTTTTCAGAATTAAATGAAATCCTTTCCTGAAGAACTCTCCTCGAGGTGCACACATGGAAACCAGCCCTCAAACGTGCCACCCCCAGAAAAACCAACATGACTTTAGGAGACCTGATTCTCCTGCTGCAGCCCCTGTGCAGAACACGGAGCACAGAGTAAACTGACAAAATAATTGGATTATACATGCACAATTCAGACTTTCAGTTACTGGGTGCTTTCTTGCTCCTGGTTTCCACAGAAAAGTCAGTTTTTTTGTTCCTTAAGTCCTTGTACTGCTTATTTACATATGAAAAGGGAAGTTTATAAAAGAGCCTTCCTATTTTACTCCATCTAATAGTTAATAATTTAAATCTGTAGCCATTATCATCATATAGATTGACACAAATGGCATATGGATCATTCTGGGGATGAGGGTTAGTTTCTTTTAAGAGAGAATTGTTTTAGTTTTTGCAGGAAATTAATCAGGGGAATGGGCTTTGTGGAGCATGGAGCAAATCTAATCTGTTCTTTGTTCAAATTTGCCTTGCTCCAATTCCTAGCAATTGTAGACAACATGCTCTTTTGTTCAGGAGCCACTTGTTACATGCATAATTAGAGACTGCAGTAGCTGTGTTTAAAGAAAAACTGTTTTCCAATGTAATGTGTGATCTTGATAATAGTATTTTCATCAAAGGTAGCAATTACATTCATTAAGCTGGGACTGGCAAGGCAGCAAGGAAATTAAGTGGAAGGTGAATAAAAAGCTCCCCGTTTCTTTTTAAAATCTCTGTCTCTTTAGAAGTTGAAATGCACCACGTCGAGCTGCAAACTGGAAAATACATACTGAATATAAAAAAAAAAAAAAAGAAAGAAAGAAAGAAAGAAAAAAATAAAGTCCTCCTTAACCTTTCTGAATAATGATCCAGAAGATATCCTAGGGACACCTACTATAGATGCACTTTTCAAATTAAAGGGCTTTATTCTACATTAATTTCTTATGCAAGTTTTAAACGAGCTCAACATATGATTCAGGTCTTTAAAGGCTCCAGGGCTCTCTAGGATTAATTCACTGTTCTTTTCACACATAAATTAATTGTTTTGTGTTCTCAAAAACAGCAAACAGCACATAAATCAACCAGTTCAGAAAATGCGCAAGGCTGGTACCTTCTGCAAATCACTGAAGTTTGCTCTTTACACTCCATTATTATAATATATAACTTTTAAAGGAAAAGCTGGAAAAGCAGGACATGTGTTGTTAATTCTAAGCGGATTTCTTGACTGCATAACTCATTTCAGCAACCTTGATTCCTTGAAAGACCAAAGTTGTGCAGCACTGAAAAGCCGTTCTTCCAGCACTCTAATTATATTTTCCCCAATTAATAATTCAATTACACATCACTAATGTATTTGCAAACATTCCCACGCAAAAGCAGCTAATTGGGGCTGGTAGTGGTGGTGTGTTCCCCTCTCTTTGCCTAAAGCCTTGAGTGAGTGAGATTTGCAGATGGAAAAATACGTGCAAACGTAAAGACAAACCCCAGAAGGGCTGTGCCCAGCCCATGGGCTCCCCCAGGCACTGCTGCTGAGCACACACAGCAATCTCATTTTTTACCTCTAAAATACAGTCCTGGTTTTATTCCAGGCACTGCATCACAGGCTGAGAAGCGGGGGAAGGTCTGTGCCCTCACACCCTTGCCCCTTGCCAGGGCAGCACAGCACCACAGGGAAGTCACTGCTTCAGATGAGGGCTGAGCCCTAATTTTGCAGGAAACCCCCTCCATTTTAGGGGGTCTCAGCAGCAGGGGGGGCAAGTTTAATTCACAAGCTCTTACAGCAGGACAGGTACCAAGGGAATGGCAGGAGCTGTGCTCCCTCCTGAATGGGGGTGTCCCAGTGCTCTCTCATCTAAAGGTAAGAGAGAAAACTGAGGGCAGAACCTGGCTGTCCACAACTCCAAAAATAACTGTTTCTCCCGCTGCCCTTCCCAGAAATAGAACATGAAACCACAGCATCTTGGCCAAATTGGAATTTGCATCGTTCTGCGAAGCATTTCCTTCAGTTAGGAATGATTTAATTATTCTTCACTTCCTCTTCTAGAAATCATTCCTGGATAATGAGGTTAGCATAGAGCAGATATGTTTCAGTCAAGAAATAGATGTAATTTAGTGCCAGAAGGCTTTTACAGTTAAAAAAAAAAAAAGAAAGAAAGAAAAGAAAAAAGAATTTTGGACACTTCTAAATAGAAGCAGCAGGACAGAGAAGGTTGGCTATTAAATTACAACAGTCTGAGACACCAGACCATCGTTGCTTTAACCCCTGTGCTGTGTCAGCCCCCTGAAGAATCAGAGGACAACCACAACCCTCCTGCAGCCCAGATTCTTACACAAGGGTAGCAAGGCACATTTTAAATAATTATTAAATAATGACAAGCTATATTACCCCCAGAGAATTGTTTATCTCTGCAAATTGGATCACTGGAGTCAAAGTACAGTAGAGCTAAAATACTTCCAGCATTAAATGGAAGATCTATTGCTGCACCTTACTTTGGTCCTTGGAAACTGTGAATCCTGCATGGCAGTCAAATATATTTTATGACAAATAACCTGCTGAATCCAGCTTTTATTATTCAAGCAACAGTCAAAACAGCCTGGCCTATCAATCAAATGTAGGTATTGCTGCAATTAAACTGGGAAAATGATTTTCCTTTTAAAGCTTGGTTGGACAGACACTGAGAAGACCTAAATAATAAGGAATTTAAGAAGGGAGCAGAACAGTTTGTGCTCAACCAAAATCACACAGGGGAACATCAGGAGTTTTTCACTGAACATGAGGAAAACAAGGCTATGGACATAAATAGAGCCTTTGTATCATTTAACCTTCCTATCACATTAACTATCTTCTGGTGCATTACAGGGAGTCACACAGCATTTTCAAAGTTCAGAAAGTACCTAAGCTAAAAAAAGTGCTTTGCCTCAATCCTTATGGGAACAATTGGAACAAATGCTGGATCTGGTGTGCAAACATCCTCCCTCTCAGGAACAGAATGTCTCAGGAACAGCACCAGCTTTGGCACTAAAATCTGTTTGTTCCATACCAACCCTCTCCTCAACACCTCCATAGACAAAACAAGTTCTGTGGAGCATTTCACTGTTTAACTACATTTCCAGAACCTTAACTTTTAATTTTTGAATTATTCCTCAACTATTTTTACGTCAGTTTAGCAAATTCCCTCCACACAAAACCAAAACATATCCAGAGAAGCTGATGTCTTCCTAACATTAATTACCATGTCTTTGGGTATCATTTTAACAAAGGTAGAAAAACTCAGCAACACAGTATCATATTAAAACTGCTCTGGCTATAGTGAAAAATTTGCATTTAATTTGCATCTTTAGGAGGCAAATTAGTGCCTAGGAAAATCTTGCAGTGTGTCCTACAAAACAACTCAGGCCAAAAACATCCAAGTCAAACTCTACAGCTACAGAGAGAGAATAGATGTAAATCCAAATTACCTTGAAAGACAAAATATATAACAATGCTATTATTATGGAGACTGTACATATTTTTGATTGGTATTTTTAAATATTCCATCAGAAAAAAAGGTTAACATTGCACACCCCATGTTCTTTTTAACATTATACCAATATGAATGAACATTTGAATCTATGAAACAATCTGTTAGGAAACACTGGTTATTTCCAGTTACCCAGTGTATCAGATAGTTACTGCACATGAGCAGAGTATTTTAGAGGATAATAAATGCCAAAATTTCAAAGCAGCTTAATAATGTCTCTGGCATCAGATAACAAGGAACTCCCTCAATGCCACTAAGCTGGACTTTGTTAATTACAGCAACTGATCTTACAACTGGCATATTTCACTGAAATGATGACTGCAAATCCTATTTGTTATCCTGGAACTCTGGATTCACTCTGCACTGACGTTTGGCTGTCTCTGGTGTGGGCTTCCCCTCACCTGTGTGCACCATCAGCCACACCACCAAACCCCACAGTGCCAATCCAGAGGAGGAAAGACTTCCAGCCCCATCCCCACAGCTGGACACAGACCAAGGAGTTACACTCCAGAGAACTCAACTCCATGCAAAACGCTCTGCAACAACTGTTATTCCAGTACAACACAAAGGGACAGGTTGTGTGAACACTCTTTGGGAACTGTACAGTACATATTCATCTCTTGATTTGTGCCTCCACCCACAGTTTGCACAGGGATCACATAACAGGTAAATATTTATGAAGTATTTGTGGTAGCTGTAACCACTTCCACGTAACTCTCTTAGATCTGTCATGTTGGTACACTGAATATGTTCTGGGGCTGAGGAAAAACATTTCTTCAGCTTTTGTGTATACAATGTAAGACCAGGGAAGTCAGACAGATGCTTCCAAAGCAGATTGGGTTTCAAATTGAGCTTAGCTTGGTAGGAAGAGCCTGAAATGTGTCTCTCACCAAAAGATTTTCATGTGGAAATGCAATAACATGTTAATTAGAAAAGTCTTTACGTAGCAAAAGGCTCCCAATGAACAATTACTCTGTATTTCACATAAGCCTTTTCTAACAAAATCTTTACATGGGGAAAAGAAAATACAGAAGAAAGAACAACAGCATAGAAAACATAATATAAAATGTTGTATTTGAGGATTTCCCAAGTAGTGATTAAACCCTTCTGTGGAAATCTGCCTCAGACTTTGATCACCCCCCAGAACAGAACTACAGAAACCTGACAGATGACAGTCATTCTCTCCCAGTAGAAAAACTGCATGATCTGATAAAAAAATTTAAATGACAGATGATTAGAGAACCATGACCCAATACATAAGATTAGCATTGAATTAAGTCAGAAATAAAATTCAGGCACTTTTAAATACATTCTCAACACAAATCTTTCCTGTAACCAGGGAAGCTTCACATGCAATGCTTGATACTGAAGATGCTGTTCTAGGACAATGGATTAGATAAGACTGGGCTGACTAAGGGCATATATAGGGAAAAGTCAGTAACATAAATACACATTGAATATATAAAGCAGCTTTGAGCCCTGTCACAGCAGCAATGGAATCAGAATTAAGGGGATAAAATAATGCCAGGCTGGAGGGTCTTGGAGCCACCTGGTCTAGTGGAAGGGGGTGGAACTGGATGGGATGGATGGAATTAAGGTCCCATCCAACCCAAACCATTGTGTGATTCCCTAACTCTTCCCAGAGCCAATGCTCTCCACAGAAGGACTTGTCCTTCTATGAGGAAACTCAGAGGTTGTCATTGATTTGTGCACGTTTTCCTTCACAGAATTTTGTGTACAAGTATCAAATACAAGACATACATTTCTTGCAACAGTGTGTGCAAAATACAGCAAACATGACTGAAACATGAAATATTTACAGTTGTAACATCAGTGAAAGGCTTGACCTTGCTTTTCTGAAAAGAACTGTTGAGCAGCTGATGAGGATGTTCCTGTTGTTTTCTGGACTCAGACATCCAAGTTCAGGCTGTAAGGAACCACATTACTTCAGTTAATTTAAAAACTGATAAAAAATATAGTAACAATAATGCTAGAAGAAAACTTCAGAAAACTAGTAGTCTCTGCTCCTACTCCTGTATTTTTTAAAATCTCAAAGCTGTTGATCACACTGATAAGGGAGGGGATTTTTTATTGGCATAAGGATAATTACTTCATTAATTCTTTGCCTACCAAGAGGGAAAGGGGGATTAATTCACTGAAGTAGTTACTTCCCTTTGAAGCTGACAGAAAGCCAGAGAACTTTTTAACAGTGCTTTTCATCCTTGCTTGTTTCTTTGTATAAGGCACTGCAGCCTGCTTGGTTTACAAATCCCACTTGTCAAGTGTCATTTGCCCCAGTTTTGCCAGAAAATTCTTCGGGAGTCTCAGCCTGTACCATTCTAAAGCTCTGCTCAAAGTGAATCATCAGTGAAGCAACAAGCTTTAAAAATGAGATTCTTCGAAGTCAGCCAGAACCAGAAAACCAACCCTTCCCTCCCCAAAACACTTGAAACAGATTGCCAATTACAGCAATTAGAATGATTTTTTCATATATTAAGCTTCCTGTCTCTTGATTATTAGCTAATTAGCTCTCCAGCACTGAAGAGGTTTCTGCTGTAAATAAAATGTCTAATTTTAAAGTAAACAGAGAGGAATAAAAAAAGCAAATACCTCCCCACCCCCTGCCTCTTTATCTCTCTCAAAAGGGAGAAAAATTATGCTAACTTCAGGAGCAAGTTTTCCAGGCTGCAAATTAATAGTGCCTCCCTAATTCCTAGGAAGGGACTGAGCATTAATGTTTGTAAAATGCACTGAACATGGAAAGGCCACTGTGAGGTGGTATCACAGCACTCCTATTACCCAGCTTATATCTGTCTTTTTGCAGAACTACTAGAGCTTTTTTAACCCCATTTCAGAAAGATTTCAACTCAACCTTTCATGAAAGGAGAACTATAAATAGCCTCTTAGATTAAAACCCTTAACAGCTGAGAAGGCTGGAAAGGGAGGTGGATATTATCCACCTTTCAGGAGTACAAATTGGGGCTGGAAGGGCTTAATTACAAAGATATCCTTAAGAACACACTAAGGGCTGCTGTAAAAATTACTCCAATTACAGCAGCTCCACAGACATCGCTCCACCTGGGAGAGAGGAAACCACCACTTCTTTTTCCACATAACTCTCCTGTACCCCATGTTGATACAGGGCAGCGCTTCCAAACAGCAGCCACATGGAGAGTCCTTTCTCCCAGGAGGCTGAACAGAACCTTTCTCACCAGGCATGCCAAGGATTTGGCTTCCTTTGTTTTCACTTTGAAATCTCAAAGTGGAGATGCACTGCTTGCATAACACCCAAGGTAACTAAAGCCAGTGCTTGGAAGTCCCTCAGGCAGAAAGAATTTTTAACCCACAATTTGGATTTGAACGTGGACTTCATGATTTCCCATGAATTACAGTCCTGAAATGGAGAATTCATGGTTTTCCCTATGATTTCAACTGTGATGATGTATTCTTATTTATCATGTCACTAATGCTTTTTTGCAATTACAAATAAATGGGTAATTCACGATGAGTCTTCAGGGAAATCACTTCCCTTAACAGTCAAGAAAGTCCTTATGGTTTCAGTATTCCTGTGCTAAGTTTTTTGCAATGGTGCTCAACTGGATATTTGAAGTTCCTTCATATATTGTACCTGAAACCAGAAGAAAATAAATTAGCAGATTATAAACCCACAGTGAATTCATGAAGAAACCACAAATTATCATTCTAACAGTCCAGTTAGAACATTTACAATTATGAAGGAAAGCTTTACTGAGCAAGTACTAGCACTGAATTATAACTATATATATAATATTACAAAATGTAAGTGTTCATATTTTATTATCTGTAACAAGTAAAGCACACTTCTGCTGGCACAGCATAATGACAAGACATTTTCCTGAAAAGCAATTCCTAAATAGCCAACAAAAATTGAGCAGTTCCAAATGTTAGCACAATAAAAGCTGAAGGGGAATATTGTTAAAAATGTCAGTACTGAGTCCAAAGATTATCCTGGTAAACATGGAAGTCTTGAAAATAAAACTCCACATGCACTCAGATCTTACAGCCACAGAGGGTATTTTCATTTTTTTTTGAACTGTAATTTTATTAATAGAATGGGACACATTTTATTGGGATATGATTTTATTGGTATGTAATTAAACACTTTAACTAGCCTGGTATACATATATTTATACCTTAAGTTTTACATTCATCCATCCAAGCCTTTAAATCCATGTTCCTGCAGTTTTAGGGAAAAAAATACCTTGCAAAAAAGCCAATCATTCACCCTCAAATGTTAATGCTACAAGAGATACTTGTTAAGAAGCTGCCACTCACCAATCTTGCAGTCCCGGTAATACTTTTCTATTGGGTAATTCTTTGTGAATCCAACACCTCCCATCCACTCGATACATTTACTCGTTGTCAGTGTTGCAACCTGTGAAAACAAGTTTCAGATTTACAGGATTCAACTTCAGGACAGTGGTAGTAAATCTCATTCTTTGTAGTTATTCAAATTTAAAAACAAACTAGTGAGTAAAGCAGTAACTAGAACAGGTGGGAAGAGGAAGGGTTGATATTTTTGGATTAATCTTAAGAATAAAAGTGACATTTTTCTAAATCAGGGGACATCAATAACTCACTCACTGTTGGAGCAATAGCTCCTATGCTGCACCATGGAATGCAAGACAGGAATGACAAGATGGAGAAACCACCCAGTTTTGAGTCATCTTAAGGCTGGCAGTTGTGAGCAGCTGGAATGGTCACAAATGAACTCTCAGTGTCATTTCTCATGCCAAAAAAAGAGAATTTGGAGAAAATTAAATCTCTCTAGATAAAATGAAAATATGAATTCACTTTCCTCTTTTAATGTTGTTGGTTGGTATTAAAAAATTTCATTAGAGGTATGAAGGTGATTTACTTTACATTCTGAGAATCTCAGAATCACAGGATAGTTTGGGCTAGAAGGGACCTTAAATCTCAACTTATTATTCCACCCTCTGCCACGGGCAGGGACACCAGGCTGCTCCAAGCCCCGTCCAACCTGGCCTCGGACACTTCCAGGGACGGGGCATCAAGATAAAAATACATCCAGATTTCGCAGCAAAACACCAGTCACACACTCAGCAGCAGCAGAAACATTTAAAGAGCAGTGAAGGGAAGGCAGGGCCAGAGGGGCTGTGTTACCTCAGCAGTGTAGTACTTGGCCATGCTGGCCTCCTTGACCACACTCCTGCCGCTCTCGGCCAGCCGGGCCGCGTTGTAGGTGAGCAGCCGCGCTGCCTCCAGCTGGGTGGCCACCTGGGCGATCTGGTGCTGCATCCCCTGCAACCAGCACAACACAGGTCACAACTCCACTGCAATTCCTAGCAACTCCCATTTCTGTGCACCATGGAATGTAGACACAACTCTGAAATAAAAATATAAACTCTGGGTGGGCCAGCGATTCGTGTTGCTCTGTGTCTACAGATGCTGAAGTGGGAAAACCTCTGGGCTATTAAGGTCCTGCACTACTGTTCTCTCCTTCCCTTTTCTTGGATTCAGGAGGACTGGGGTACTTCTTGCCTGACTGGCTGGACAGCAGCATTACCTACTTGCACCCATGAGCATCAAGGAAAGTTTTAGCCAAATCTGAACCTCTTCCTCAGCAGTGCAGGGAGAGCGAGAAGTCAGAGCTGGGTTTTTATTCTGCAGCTGTTTATTGAGAACATTCACACAACCAGTCTGGTTCCCTGATGAACATAACCAAGGAAGACTTGCAAACAAGTACCTCTTGAATAATGTGGAGCACTAGGAAGGTGACAACTTCTCCCCATGTCCCAGAGGCACGAGACAAGGTCTGAGAGCAGCACAGAAGGCACAGAGGACATGACTGAGGAATGGATTCAGGGGGAAGGAAAAAGGTGATGGAGCTCCCATCTAAATGGTTGGTATTACAGAAGAATGGGTTTATTTAAGAAGACCCAAACATTATGATGATTGAAAATGAACATTTAGAAGTCTAAAACACAGCGAAATCTTTCATCTTATTAGAACGTTAACACGGTTCCCCTCAGATCTGCAGAAATATATATGCAGGTCAAAATACCAAAATGATTTGGCAATTATAAATTCCATTTCCCATTCAAAAGACGCAGCTCCAATCATTTCCTAGGTACCCGTGAGTGCTTCCTAAAATTTGCATAAATTATGAGTAGTGCTAATGTTCCTTCTCTTCAGCTGAGATGTAGGCTCCTTTTAACGAGAAAATTACTACAGTAATTACAATTATGTATCTTCCTTATTAAACTATACATCATTTTTGCAACAAAGAGTCTTTTTCGTTGTAAGATACAGATATTATAATGAAAACTAAATGTCTTTGTATAACACAGGAAATCTAATAATTCAATCAGNGGACACTTCCAGGGACGGGGCATCAAGATAAAAATACATCCAGATTTCGCAGCAAAACACCAGTCACACACTCAGCAGCAGCAGAAACATTTAANGAACGTAACCAAGGAAGACTTGCAAACAAGTATCTCTTGAATAATGTGGAGCACTAGGAAGGTGACAACTTCTCCCCATGTCCCAGAGGCACGAGACAAGGTCTGAGAGCAGCACAGAAGGCACAGAGGACATGACTGAGGAATGGATTCAGGGGGAAGGAAAAAGGTGATGGAGCTCCCATCTAAATGGTTGGTATTACAGAAGAATGGGTTTATTTAAGAAGACCCAAACATTATGATGATTGAAAATGAACATTTAGAAGTCTAAAACACAGCGAAATCTTTCATCTTATTAGAACGTTAACACGGTTCCCCTCAGATCTGCAGAAATATATATGCAGGTCAAAATACCAAAATGATTTGGCAATTATAAATTCCATTTCCCATTCAAAAGACGCAGCTCCAATCATTTCCTAGGTACCCGTGAGTGCTTCCTAAAATTTGCATAAATTATGAGTAGTGCTAATGTTCCTTCTCTTCAGCTGAGATGTAGGCTCCTTTTAACGAGAAAATTACTACAGTAATTACAATTATGTATCTTCCTTATTAAACTATACATCATTTTTGCAACAAAGAGTCTTTTTCGTTGTAAGATACAGATATTATAATGAAAACTAAATGTCTTTGTATAACACAGGAAATCTAATAATTCAATCAGTTTTCCTCATCTTTTCATAATTTCTAAGTTGCTCCAGAAAAAGGCCTTCCCCTCACACCTCGTGAAAGGGTATAAAAACTGGAACACATTCAGCAGATTGTGATATTAAAATCAGAAGGTAGTTCCAAGTGCATTATTTTCAAATAAGTTATCAGGCAAAAGGAGTGATGCCAAAAATGTTTTTAAGCTTTAAATTACTTGTCTGGGACTTGCAAAGGCACAAAGCACTGAACTGATACATTTTGTGTGACAGACCCAAAATTCTTTGGAGAAGTTCTGTGAGTATTGAGGAGAGACATGACACAAGGTGGAGCACAATATGCAAGTCAGATTCCTCATGTCAGTGACTACCATGGTAATGACTCCTTCCTTGGAGAGCACTTCCCATGTATTCACTAGCAAAGTACCTGGAAATCAAACACGCTCTTCCCAAACTGGACTCTCTCCTTTGTATACGGAACTGTAAGGTCAAAACAGCCCTGTGCCAGTCCCAGCATCTGGAAGAAATAACAAGGAATATGGTCAGTAAAGATTGGCTCATTGAATGCCCCTCATGGAGATGATAAGAGTTGAGTTTTTCTGGTCAGGAAGCTTGAAACTCAAGAGAAAAGCTGTTTTCTTCCTCCCTAGGGATTGCTAAAACTTGCACAAAGCTAAAATTTCTATATAGAACCTCAAGAGCCAGAATTTATTAGACATCATGAGGTGACTTATGTTAAAAAATAAGTTTGAGGAACAAGCCCATTCTATGCTATTCCATTTCTTGCCATAGGCAAATATTTGTGAAAACATTTCCACTAATTTTTGAACAAAACTTATGGGTCAACTGTGGTTGCATGAATATTGTTTCTGGGAAAATTTGCAATTACATGGGAAAATTACTGTAAACTAAAGATCTATAGATCTACACTACCCTATTAAAGGAAAAATAATTTGAATGATTAGTCAAAGCTATTTCATAATCAAAATAATTTCTCATTTTCTAGAGGACACTGGGCTGCCAGAATTAGCAATTTCCCTCAGAAGTTGGAAAATTAGTGGAGTGGAAGGAGAAAAAAACATTCCTTCCAGTATTTTCCAACTGTGCAGAACAGCTGTAGAAGAATTTGGACCCAATTTTTCTTTCCACAAAGACAAAAGGAGTCAGCTGTCACATCAAGCAGCTCAGTCAAAGCACAATAGTGCATGGGCATTTTTGGACAGATCTACATATTAAGGTGATAAAAACACGACTGGGCTCAGACATTTTAGGAAAAAAAACCAGGATACACAGAAAAATAACCCCAGCAAATGTTGCATTGTGCTGCTAATGAGCCCAGTTAACAGATTTTTTTACCTCCTCATACAAACTCTTCTTGAAGAACCAAGTACATCAACTTCAGCACCTGGAACAACTCCTGCAGCTGCCTTGTACTAAAAGTATCTGAAACTGTTTTGAAAGCCACAATTACATTTGATAAGATCTTCATTATGTTTTAAAACTATTACTACTGCAAAACCAAACTCAATACTATGGGGCTTTAGAGCTGCTGCTCTTGTCAAGTGCATTTCTCTTAATTTGAAGGTGCCAAGAAAGCAGTAACTGAGATATAAGAACTACGTGACCGTAACTTTTAATTAAGGTGTAACTTGGAGTAATTAAGAGTAAAATCCAGACCATGTATTTTACTGCCAGAGCCTCTGTATTATTTATATCTCTGGGCACAATGGGGCCCACAGCCCCTTTTAAATACCCTCTCAGACAAAGTTTAATCACAGGTAATCTTTGGAAATGATGGGAGAACCAGCCCAATTATCAGCAGAGCACATTGCCACGTGGAAAATCTAAATTTCCTGAGGATGGTTCCTTCTGGTCTGTCTGCAAAGTAGGGCAAAAGATAAAGGAGGTTGGTAGTACAGTCATAGTGACAACAAATTAGAAACAAAGAAAAGATTATTTTCAGAAGTAAATTAAAAATATAAAAACTTGTCACATGTCATTTTGCTGCAGGGCTGAACCTGATTTCCATGGAGACCATCAGCAATCTGAGATCCAAGTTGACTTCACAGCAAAATACAACATTTAGAAATAACTTCAAGGTCAGTAAGTATTTTCTCCTAAGATGTCACACAGTGCAACTTTCAAACACAACAATCAACTGGAACAGTTCTGCTACAGAGAATCACATTTATTGTAAAACTAAGTTGACTTTTAAAAACAAGTTATTGGGAAAACACCCAATTAGTTTAAGGTCACATTTGCAAATCCCAAACAATCCCAGTTGGGTGCATTAATATTATCCATTCCAGCGTTGTAATTCCCAAAGCCAGTTTTCTTTGTAAAATCCATTTTCCTGATGGAAGATAAGAATGTTGACATCATTCAGTAGCAATAAGTTAACGACCAAAGACAAGCTAATTGCCATTTAATGCTTCCTAAATCTATTGCTTATGTCACCAAAGGAGAATTTTCCCACTGACAGTTGCTCCTATTTCAACTGAAATTTAGCTACAGGAACAGTGACATCTAGTGGCAACTGGGCTTTTAATAAGGTCTTTCCTAAATCATTTATTCTTAATAATTTTAAATATTCCATAAATCTCAACCCAAACTCAAGTTACCTACTGGCTGCATTCAGCAATAACCCAAATGACCCACCTGTGCAGCAATCCCTATCCTGCCAGTGTTGAGCATTCCAATGGCATACTTGTAGCCTTGTCCAACCTGTCCCAGGATATTGGTGGCAGGAACCTAAGGAACAAAACCACTCCATTATTCCTGTTCTGTTCACAGATGAGTCACTGCACATGTTTTATTTAATGCTCCTCAGAAGCGAAGGCATAAAATATAAACTACACACATCTGATTCCTGGAATATCTGATTAGAACATTCCCAGATTATAAACTGGTGACTGAGAAAAACTGCACCAAACTTTTAGAAAAATCAACCCCCCTCAAGACTTCTGTGAAAGAATTGAGAGGAAGAAGTTAAAATATGCCAAACAATCAGTGTGTCTAAGGGGAAAAAACTGGGAATTCAGTTAACACTCTTCCCTTATGTGTGGTCAAGTTCCAATGACAGAGAAATGATGCTTCACAGCTGAACTTACAATACCTTCACGTTGTCAAAGGTCACTGGGCAGGTGGAGGATGCTCTGATCCCCAGCTTGTCCTCCTTCTTCCCCACGTGAAGTCCCTCTGTGTCACGATCCACTACGAAACACGTGATCCCCCTGTATCCCTAAAACACGACAGCAACGGGTCTTTACACTGATGTCACCCGAAATTGATCCAAATACCTCATTCCAACACTGAAATTTTGCACCTGCTTAATTCTGTATCACTAAATAAGGCACTGGCACCATTGCCTGGTGCTAGTTATGGTTTAACATGGTGTTCTACTGTTCAGTACAATCAAAGAAAACCCCTCTTCTTACCTAAGTCAGAACAGGAAATTTTCATTTTAAAAATAAATTATTTTGAAGTTAAAATTTTAAGACAGAAATAATGGAAGGAGCTTAAAAAAATAAGTTTTGAATAATTTAGTTTTGTGTTTCATAATCATTGTGTTGGTACAGAACATTTTAAAGTCTGCAGTTGACTTTTCTCAATCTATTACCCAGATCCAAACTAGGGGCAGAACTTCACACGTGCATATTCAGTTGTGTATCTTTTTACCTGAACACACCTCACTACAGGATACCTGTTAAGATTCCCAGAAAATGCAGCCAAAGCTCTATTTTCTCTTCTAAGTAAGTCAGAAGGGCTGGAAAGACTTAAGGCTGTGTGTCCTTCTGTTACTCAGAACAGCACCAATGCAGGCTGTGATGAGTCTGATATTTGTATTTTCTCTGGCTGAAGGAATGTGTTAAATGGCTCAGCAACTCCTCAGGTTTTGTTGGGCAGGTTTGCTGTCGGCCAGGAAAAGGTGCACAGAACATTAACTTTTAACATCAGATTATTAACACAAAACCCAGAGTTCCATGTGTCATCAGCTGGCCCTGAAATGCAAATACAGCAACTCACTAAGGAGGGGTCTGTGTTTGCCATGACAAAGAAAACTCCTGCATCTTCTGCTAAGCTAATCCACATCTTTGAGCCATTGATAATGTAGAAGTCTCCTTTCTTTTCAGCTCGAGTCTTCAAAGAAAAAGCATCACTGCCAGACCCAGCCTCCGAAAGACAGAAGCTGCCAAGCTGCCAAAGGAAGGGGAAAATTAATTTTAGTTTTCACAAACAACAAATCCTGCAATGAAAATGCTTATGAACAAGCACAAGTCTCTTAAATTAAAACATTTTAACCTACTGCATTACAGTAACTGAGTTTCAGCCATGGAGATTAAGAATAGAAACACTGTGTAATTACACATCTCTCAAAGTCAACTGCTTTACAGTTCTTTTCCACAGTAAATGAAATTTTAATGAGACTAATAAGTGCCTTTCCACTTTTACCTCTCAGCTACTGATGACAGGATGTATCTCTATCACCACAGACCTCAGCTCTAACCAGTTTCAAAGTTCACACATATTCTCCAGAGCTGGAGTCACACATTAGTCACTGAAACAAAAAATCCCCACTACCACCACTCAACTGGAATATAATTTAACAGTTAAGTAAAGTAAGACTTTGACTTACTGTATCTTTAGCCACTCTGGGCAGGTAAGTTCTCTTCTGCTCTTCTGTTCCATATGTGGTAAACAACTTAACTGTCAGTGTGTTTTGGAGCTCACATACAAGAGCCACAGCTGGACAAACTTTGGCCAATTCTTCTACTGCCAATATGACTGAAAAAAATGAAGCTCCAGTTCCTCCATACTCCTCCCCAAGCTCAATACTCATCAGCTGAAATGGAAAAGGTGCAAATGTATCAATCTCTTAGTTCCTGTCAATAGCCTGAGAGACCAGGCTGATAGTTGAAGGATTAAAAGAAAAATCACAGAATGTCAGGATTTTCAAATCCTTCTCCCCAAAACCTGTTTTCTTTCAAAACCCTTAACAAATTAATAGTTCTTCACAGGAATGTACAGGTTGGAAAAGAACATTAAGATCAGCTTTAGGTTTGGTAGCAGGGAAGGCTAAAATTGAACCCAGGAGTGAACACCAGGGTATCTGCAACAGAAGCCCAGTAGGGCAGAGGGGACTCCTGATACTTTTCCAACAATACTTATCAAAACCATGGCATTTCCAGTATTCTATCCAATTTAAAAATATAAAAATCAAGGGAGGAATGACAAGGAACTAAAGATATATAATAATGAGGGATGGGAGAGGGGTGGAAAAATATTTACAATCTAAAATGAAAAGAACTTCAAGTTGTCTTGCTGTTGATAAACCTAAAATTTGTAATGATTTCTTACTACATTTGAATTTTTATCCCTCGATCTTTTAATCTAAAAATGAGAAAAGAGCACAGCTAGAGATTCCTAAAAGGATGTTACTTTTTGAATAAAAGCTCCAGTAAAAGTGTGCAGACCCCTTGTTCAAACAGTCCCTGGACTATGGAATCTTCCATTTTCGAGTTCTCATCCATTTTCTGCACGAAAGGCGCGACTCGTTCCTGAGCAAATTTTGTCACTGCAAGGAAGAGAAGAGAGAAAATGTGTAATTATTCCAACAGCTCCCTGGGGATCAATAAAACATTAACTTGGCATTTCTGGCAGGTTCTGGGGAGTGCCCAGTGCCCCCTGACTCCCCCCAAGTGAAACAAGGTGTAAAGGACAGTCCCCAACAACAACCTCAACAGTCAAGTAGAAACAAACGATGAAAGTGGAATTTTATGCTAAAATGTGCCCTCTAGTTAAACATTTCTCAACTTCAAGTGCACAGACAATAGTTACCCATGTTCTTCAGCATTGCCTCCTCCTCAGTGAACGTGTGAAGTGGAGCACAGACAACTCCATCACCAGCCAGGTTTGGCTTGAGCTCAGACTTGGAGGATCTGAAGGCACATGGAGAAAACCTCCAGGGAGCCAAGGATGGTGGGATGTTTCTTCTGAGCTGTTGGCAACAAACACAGAACATGCAAACAGTCAGATTTGCATACAGACAGCTGTATACCTGTAACTTTTGTTCAGGAAATGGTTAGGAAATGTAACTTGCCCCCAACCCAGAGGGCAGAGGCACTTCTGAGCATTTCCTGGGGGAAATGGCATCAAACACAGGTGGCCAAAGTCACAAAGAGGGAGAGAACAGACTCCTCTTGGGGGCAGTGACTGTCAGGGTGGACACAAACAATGGGACAGTTTTGTCCCTCAGAGACCCTCAAACTGTTCAGTGCCCAAACACTCCAACAGAAAGGTAAGCCTGGAATAAAAGCCACTCTCCAAGCACAGCTGTGCCACGAGGTGTTTGAGCATTGCCAACACCCATTTTTGGCAGCAGCAGGACTGGCTGTGCCCTCAGCAGGAGCCTGCTCAGCCACAGGACAGAAATACAGCTGTGAGCATTTCAGATCCAAACACAACAAGGATCAGTGACTCCTGAATACAAAGTCTGGATGATCAGCAATGGCTGCAACACTTCCAGAGGGGGATTAAGTCACTGGAGTCCCAGCAAGTCTTCACAAAAATAAACAAAGAAAATGTTGTTTTAATGGAGATAAATTCCAAGGCAGCCCTGCTGCCAGGAATGGAGTATTTGGAGAACAAGCTTTTTTGTGGGGGGGAATCACTCCACACCCAATGCAAGTCCACTCCCAGCAAGGTCTCAGGGGGGAAAATTCAGCATAAATACACACAAATCCCTTTAACTTTGCTTCCTGAGCACTGACAGGGCTACACATCACTCCTTCCTCCTGCTCCTTCCACTGCTTTGTTCCCAAGTATAGAACTTTTTGAAGAGCTGGGACACCTCCCACTGTCCCAGGCTGCTCCAGCCTGGCCTTGGACACTCCCAGGGATGGGGCAGCCACAGCTTCTCTGTGCAACAAAGAATATTCCCTGGAAAAGCCTCAGAACCAGGTATTTTTAAGTTACTCGAATCCTTGGATATCTCTTCCCTGCCCTTTTTTCCTCCCCCTCTTTCCCTGCAGATGATTTGTGCTGCTCCCCCTGCCCAACACCTGCAAACAGGTCCGTGGGCTCCTGACAGCACCGATTTTTTCTGTTCACCTCAACTCTCCCCTCCACTTCAGCTCTCTAAAGACCACTCTTCTCAGTTTCCTCCCGTTTGTTTTACAGCCTAAACCAAGATTTAGACGCCGGTGGCTTTGGCAGCAGAGCCACCCAGTTCCTTCAGCTCCCTGTGCCTGCCTGGAATCCCACCCCTGCCTCCATCCCGATGGATTCCAGACACCTCCTGTCCCCCTGCAGAGGAGCTCCATCACGATTAGGCTGCCCTGCCCTCCTTTCTGGGATTTTTAAAATTTATTTCCATTTATTTCAGGTGCCACAACACGCCCACGAGCTGCACCAGAAGGCCCCAGACCATCGTGTGCTCCCACCGCGCTCGGCCAAGGCTGAGAGTGGCACAAACACGGGTTTAACCCCATCCCGTCCCTGAGTGTTGTCCAAACCCTCCTGGAGCTCTGGCAGCCTTAGGGATGCGCCCAAACCCTGCGGAGCCCGTTCAGAGCCCAACCACCCTCTGGGGGAAGATTTTTCCTCATAAATAACCAGAGCAGACCTCAAAGCCCCTGTGCTGCCGGGCAGTGCCGCCTCCTCACCAGCCCCTTCCCTCAGGCCTCACCACAACATCCCCCACACCACCGCCCTCCCCTCACACAAACCACCGGGTTTGCGTTTGGGACTTTCCAAACCACTCCTGCCCGGCACCCCCCAGCTCCCCGTGGCCCAGCCGGCTCCCCGTGAGCCCGTCCCGCTGTGTCCCTGCCCATGTCCGTGTCCCTTTTCCCCCCGCTCCGCTCCCACCTTCCCGCAGCCCCTCAGCGCCGCTCTCGCCGCCATCTTGGCACCGCCCTCCTCCCTCGCCCACGCGCGCGGGTCTCGCGAGACTGCGGTGGGCGGGGCCGGGCCGGGGGTGTGAGGGGGGCACAACAAACATGGCGGCGGCGGGCGGCGGGAGCGGCCGGCGGTGAGTGAGGGGAGTCCGCGCCTCTCCGGCCCTGCACGGCCATTCCCTGCCGTTCCCTGCCCTTCTCCCTGCCCCCCGCCCTCCCTCATGGCCACCTGCAGGGCCTCTCAGTGCCGGGAGGTGCGCCCGGGGGCACGGGGCACAAACGGTCGGGGAGGGCCCCGGGAGAGGGGCGGGTGAGCGGCTGCTCCCGTGAGGGGAGGTGGGGGGGGACACAGAAAGCACTCAGGTCACAGGAAAGCGAGGGGTTGATGGGTTTAACGGCCTGCTGGGGTGTGTGGGCTGGGGGAGGAGGTGCTGGGGAAGGGACCGGGGGGTCCTGGTTGGTGTCCGGCGGTCCGTGAGGCAGGAGGGACATCTGTGTGCGGGGGGATCTGGGAGGGGGTTGTCTCACTCTGCTCTGACCTGGGGCGGCCTCTCCTGCAATATTGGGGCAGTCTGGGACATCGCAGTATGGGAAGGATATGGAGCCATTGGAGAGTGTCC
>VYZS01026460.1:0-12743 GCA_013400695.1 Neodrepanis coruscans | reverse complement strand
TCCCTTGAAGAAGGTGGAAGCTGTAGGAGCGATGGCTGCTACAGCCACAAGTTCAGCATCATCCATCATGTTCACACAAGAATCACAGAATGGTTTGGTTTGGGAGGGACCTTACAAATCATCTCATTCCAACTCCCCTGTCAGACACTTTACCCTAGACCAGGCTGCTCAGAGCCCCATCTTGAACACTTCCATCTACATATTCCCTGGGTAACCTGTTCCAGTACCTCACCACCTCACAGTAAACAATTATTTCCAAAGAGCTAATCTAAACCTACCCTCTTTCACTTGGAACCCATTCCCTTGTCCTGTCACTACATGCCCTTGTAAATAGTCTTGCCCCATCTTTCCTGTAATTCCCTTCAGGTACTGGAAGACTGCAATTAGACCACCCTGAAGCCCTCCCTCTTCTAGGCTGAACAATTCCAATTCTCAGCCTGACAGGAGAGGTGCAAGAAACATGAGTCTTAAATGAAACACCAACCAAGCAAACAAACACCCTCTGGAAGAAGGGCTAGAAGCCACATTTCCTGCTCCTTCCTTACCTCCATCCCTCACCTACTCCTGCCTGTGCTTCCTCTGCCTCCTCTCCCCACACTGCCCAATGAAGCCTAACTTCTTTTCTAAAACAGCTTCCCCCACCCAGGTGACTAGCGGTTCCACCTTGGAAATGTCCCAGTGGTCATGCTACTCCCAAGGAAGATGCCAACAGGGTGGAACACACCTCCTTTCCCACAGCCACCACCTGGCAAGTGCTTTAAGCACCGTCAATAAGGCGGAATGCCCTGTAAGCAGCTCATGTTCTAAGGCACAGCAGCAATCAGTGACCACAGGGAGATGGGTGGAGAGAAGCACAAGCCCTGGCTGGGGCAAAGGCAAGAGCAAGGTTTCTGGTGACACAGCAAAATCAGACTGCACATGCCTCAGAACTTGTGCCAGAGCCCAAGTCACCTCTTACTGCCACTGTCACACCACAGGACAAGCAGCAGCCAAGGAGGAGTTTTCAGAACCATTTTGCCACAAGGGGAGCAGCTCCTACTGTGCCAGTGGTCCCACTTTAGACATATCAGTCCTTTTTTCAGAATCCAGACTTGAGTCTGAAATGTACTTCATGGAGCCCACATGTCATCCAGAGCAGAGACACTGTTTAGGAGTTACTCAGGAACAATAACTACATCAGCACAAAAGTCCTGGCTTTCCAAAAATATAACAAGCACTGGTAGCGTGACTAGCATTCATGAAATTGCCTCGAAGATGAGAGAACCTGAAGTTTAGAATGATGTCCCTCTTTGTCTCCCCTCATTATGACTCTTCCCTGCTGTAAATAAGGCCTCCTGTAAAATACCACCACTGCATCATTGAAACATTTTCAACTGGTATTTAAAGATATACATTGAAAATAACAGAACACGCTAAAATATGGTTATGAAACCAAGTAAAACAAATTATGAGGAGATTGTATTGGCAAATGACAGCTTTCTCTTGCTCTGTGAGTGTCCCTTTCAGGAGGGATTTTATTTCAGATGCAAGAAAATCCTAAATACATCCATCTGCTAAGCAACAAACAGCATGATACTGGAANCATCCATCTGCTAAGCAACAAACAGCATGATACTGGAAATCATCAATTAGACAATACTAATTATTCAAATTATTTACTGAAATTCCCTGTGTGGACAAAGGAAACTAGTTGCAGCCAATTTAACTCCTCTAACTATCTTGTTTTTCTTGACGATTTCTTGGTTCTATATAAAGAGGCTTTATTCCAGGGTAACACAGGGTAAGCCAGCACCAAAAAAGCATAAAAAGCTACAACTGCATTTAAGAGTACAACAGAAGTTATTTCCAAAGGCTACAAAGTCCTCTCAATAAAACTGTATGTCACAGTTACACAGTTTTAAAAGAAACCTAAGAATTCATTCTTTAAATACTTTATGAATGTCTTAAAGCAAAATATCTTGAGATCAAAAAAGCCCTCTCTTGAGCAGGTGGCTCTTCCTCAAACCAATTAATTCACCACAAGATGTATGACTGGAAATTGAGAGAACTTCTGAATTTGGGGTATAAAACATCACTCCTTTAGTAGCTCTGCCTACTAGCACAGACTAACAGCATTTCATCTGCAATCTAAAAGAACGGATTACGCCTTGGAAAAAAAATGAAGAAAGAAGGAGTTTCTTGTTTGCTTTTTTTTCTGCTTGTTTGTTTTAAACAAAGGAGAGGGGCTATGAAAAAGTGACTTCATCTCACTGCATGTTGTTTTTTGGCACAGATGTAAAGTCATCTCTAAACCAAGAGATGTCACATTCAAGATTTTTCCCTTCCAAAAAAAAAGCCTTGTGTCAAAATAGCTTCACTATTTTTTAATAGCACATACCTAAACTATTTACAAGCAATTAGTCAGGATTAAACAACATGAAGTTACAGAAAATTTAATCCTGTTCCTTAACATTTTCATCTTTCAAGAATAACTAATGGTATGGGTACATCAGGCAACCACTGTAGGCCAGATCAGTGTATAAAGAAAACAACATAAGAAACTTGTACACAGTCATGCTCTTCCCTTCCATGAGAAGGCAAAGTAGCTTGTCCTTTGTCTTTACCACGGGGTATGAAAGTGCTCCAGAGTAAACACTTCAAATTCACACCTACTTGCTTATGTGGCCAGGTCTGTCATTTTTAAATTTAAGTGTTATTTACATGCAACTGCTCCTTATTTCTGTAACTATTTTTCCTATAAACACCCTTTAACGATAAAGCACTTCTAAATTCGAAAAAGCCTTTCATATATGTTTTTTTTTTTAACTACAAAGAGTATTAATCAACTGTGGTTCAGCCTCTCTGACTGCAATCTTTTGAACCCCACAGGAGCTCAGACAGCCAACATGAAGCAGAAATGAGATCACAACTGCTTAGGGACACAGCAAGACTCTTCAGCATCAAACAACAAAGACATTAATTGGGTACCATTATGTGTATTAATGGCCAACAATTCTCACACATCAAACACGACACTCTTGGGGCATCTCTCATCCTCCCTGGTTACTAACCAGGGAGTACAGACTGGAGAAGCAGAGGAGCTGGTAAGTCTTAGCTAGATATAAGATGCTTGCACTGCTTCCAAGCTGCCAGACTGCATTTTTATATATATCTCACATTTTCCACCATTATTAAATGTAGAATAAAGAAGGAGTGAAAATCAGCAAACTGGGCTAAGGAGTTTTCATCATCTGCAGTTGCTGCATTGGACTTTCCAGCAGTATGTCAGTTCAGGGCTTTTTAACATCATAAAAGAAAGCACACAGCTCTGTATCTCTGCAGCCACAACAACAAAGTCTGAGGGTTTCTGAGGTTGACCCCAAGTGTATGAGAAATCAGTGGTATTGGAGCTGATATTTGCACTGTCACATGGGCTGCTTTTCACTGTCCAGAGCAGTATGTCAGCATTAACTGTCAGGAAGGAAAGCAGGAAGATAGTTGTTTGGGGTTTTTTAACTTTCAGACTCAGTGACTACCTACCTCTGAACACGATGGAGATAAGAGCAGGGGAAACCCTGCTGTATTCCCAGAGTTTCCCACAAAACAAAGCAGAATAGAAAACTGAAGAGTGCTCAGACACGACAGGAAAGAACTTGCAAGACAAAACTTCACAACACTCCCTAATGTCATCACCCACTGTAACTATCTGAAGGGATCTACCCATTGAAATACCTTGTGAAGAACACTGAAGATATTTTTGCCCTTTCTGTTTGCAGAGGAGTCTCTGACAATATTCTGTTATAGCCACAGTATAAAGTAGGATAATCTATAGCTCCAAGGTACTTTCAGATAAATTCAAGCTGAGGTGCTTTATTAATATGAACACAGTTCTGCATGAACACAGCCTGATCTAACAGGAAATAGAAACCAAGGGGAGAAGACAGAAGTAGAGAACAGTGCACTGGTCCATTTTTAGGCACAGGCTTCCCAGAGCACCCACCCCACAACAACCCCACACAGACACACTCACCACCAGTGTCTCCACACCAGCACTCACCTGTGCACTGCAGAGACACTCTAACAACANCATCACCCACTGTAACTATCTGAAGGGATCTACCCATTGAAATACCTTGTGAAGAACACTGAAGATATTTTTGCCCTTTCTGTTTGCAGAGGAGTCTCTGACAATATTCTGTTATAGCCACAGTATAAAGTAGGATAATCTATAGCTCCAAGGTACTTTCAGATAAATTCAAGCTGAGGTGCTTTATTAATATGAACACAGTTCTGCATGAACACAGCCTGATCTAACAGGAAATAGAAACCAAGGGGAGAAGACAGAAGTAGAGAACAGTGCACTGGTCCATTTTTAGGCACAGGCTTCCCAGAGCACCCACCCCACACAACAACCCCACACAGACACACTCACCACCAGTGTCTCCACACCAGCACTCACCTGTGCACTGCAGAGACACTCTAACAACAAAGAACCAACAAAATTATAAACAGGACACAAGAACGCAGAACTTACCTTTTCCAAGATGAATTTGTTTAGGTAGGGCATGTAACCCTGATTGGAAACTGGCCCTTCATCATCGTCCCTGAAGTGCTCTTCCAAGGCCACTGGGTCATGAGGAACATTTAACACCGTGCACAAGTTGTGAGAAAGGACCTGAGGACAGAAGAGAAACCAGTGACACTGCTGCCAACCTTAAGCAGGGCGTGTTTCCTCCGCAGCAGGCCTGTGATTCCACAGCCATGTGCAAAGTGACACTTTGATGTCAGCACAAGTTCTGCCCCACACAGTGCTGTCAAAAAACAAAATGCAACTAAAAAAATGGGCTCAGTGTCTTCAGTTTCATGCTTCCAGAAGCAATGTGAGCACAGAGAGGTCCAGTCCAACAGCACTGCAAGGGCAGCTACAGAAGCTCCCTCCCCTCTTAACACACACTCATGTGGCTGAAAACCAGGAGAGGCAGCGGAAACACTAGAGTAACATTCACAGAGTGAAATCAGGTAGCTGTGGAAAACAACCACAAACACCTGGCCTTTGAAATTATAAATATCTGTATCTAGTGCAAGTGAGTAACAAAGGAAGCAATAGGTACCTTTAGTTTACAATGAAATGACCACTCGGATCAAAGCAGTAACTATGGATTTCTCCCATCTGCTTTTGGGTTGCTTCTCAACATTCACCCCATGCCAACAAAGGGAAACTAATTTTATAGAAAGGGGAAGGATTTAGGCGTGTTTCTCAAATTTTTATTTTAAAAAGGTATTTGCATGAATTATGTTAAGAGCACAACAGCCACCAAGTACTCATGCCTGTTCCTGAGAAATTACCTTCAAGAAGAGACACCACACTTGACTAGTTTTAAGGAAGTAGCGAGTTACTGAAAACTGACTGGTAGCCAACACATCTCAACTCCTTCAACCTGGGCTGAGCTTTGCATGCACAGACACCCTGGTACCAACAGCAAGGCAGCAGCAACTCCTGTGCCACTGGTACTTTCCCAAAAAAAGGCAGAGCACCATCCCTCTCATTGCTCACACTGTCTGGAGTCAGGTCAGTCCCGTCACACGCTGCCCACCACACCTTAAGCACCTCTCCCTTGGCATGAACCTCTGAAAGCCATGGACTGGCTACATGAGCTGTGTTAAGGGTTTAACTCCACATGCCCTGAAATGGTCTGCATTAAAAAAAATGTAACAAAGGCAAAAACAATACTGGTAAAATAAAATTAAGCAGAAGTAAGACAGATCACATCTTTTGAAAAGGCGTCCTGCTGGTAATACTTTTTTTTTAAATCAGCAACTACTTGGAACAGACTGAAACTAAATTTTGGCATATGTTTTAGTTTTTCATAAAATTAAAAAAAACCCACCTAAACCCAGATCCAAATGATGGAAACAGAAAGCAGCAAAAAAAAGTACAGAAAATTCATAAGCACTTCTATTTAAGTGAGTGCACAAAAAGTGGTCAAGATGGAGTTAGCTGCAAAACAAGAAGTGAAAGTCTGAAGTTGTCAAAGCCTATGCTACACCCTTAAAATGTCTGGGCTTTCCCCCACCTACCCCTCCCCTCAAAAAAATAAACTACATTTACTTTTCTTATGTGTGATAAGGAGACACACAGAATCTAAGTGTTAGCAGAAAATTCTACATGGATAGCCTAAGATGCATGTTCAGTTCAGAGGAGAATTTCGCCCTACCCTCCATCAAAACTGTATTTCTCTTCAATCTATCCCTATCTTTAACCACCACATCAAATTAAGTATTTGAGTCCATGTGATTTATGTATGGGGTCTGGGGAAACATTCTATCATGTGTTTCCCCTTCTATTTAAGGGTTCTGTGGCTATTTATAGTAGCCTGAGGGATTCTTGGATTTCTGAGAGATGGAGATGATCACCATTTTCCAGCCACACTGTACTTGCTGATACTATAACTACAAAAATACTCAGCTAATAAAAATATTCTAAAAGCACAACTCATTTAAACCTACTACCAGAGTAAATTAAAAGTCTCAATAAAATACTTTCTTATCATGTCCTTTTAACATATTTCTCTTCTCCTTTTTCCGGCCTGTGCTTGGGCTGTCGGAAGCCGAGGTGGTTTCCACATCAAACAACCAACTGACCAGGAAAGAATTCCATTTTCAATCATTTTCCAAGATCTGCCTTATCTCTGTGATCTCTCCTGTGCCCAGAACTCTTTTCATAACTCAGGAAATTCCTGCCAAAGGCTGCCATTCTCTAACGTGGCCAAGCGCCAGCTGAATTCTTCAGTTGCAGGGTAAGCCTGAAAAATTCTGCACTGAAGTCTCGTTTTGTTTGGGTTTCTTTTTTGTTCTCTCAAAATACATTATCTGGACCATAACATTCTCTGTTTTAATGAAAAACTGAAAAAAACCCCAACTAGCTGAGCACTAGGTTAATTGGGGTACGAAAAAGCACCTCACCTTGCAGAAACTCCATCAACCCTGAGGAAGTTTTGCACCAGTAATGATTATTCCCCCTGAGCCCAGAGGGTTGCTAGGCAGCTTTTTCTTTCCATGTCTATTATGCTCTGGATGCCACATTTAATGATCTACCTTTATGCCAGAGCCAACTCCTGCCCCTACAGCACATGGGTAACTCTGGGGTCCCCAAACTGGAGTCCAAGAGACAGCACAACCAGATGGCACTGGGGTCATGACACCACTAAACTCCAGGTGCAATTCCCTCATTTTCAACGAAAAGTTTTGTAACAAAGATGCCTAATGGCATCACATCTTTCCCTGAGAATACTAAGGCATTCTGCTCTAAATATAAATATCCAGATGAAAAACACAAGTTGAGGACCAAAGGTCATTGCAGCCTTTGGATTTATTTTATTTATGGCCCATTTCAGGTTGCTTTACCTTCAACTCTGCTTTGCCACAGCTGCTCCTGTCTGAGCTCCCATTTCCCAAAACTTCAGCACACATTGAATTGTTACCATCCGAGCAGTTCCATTTAACCATGTCCATAAAAGTGATCTGCATTTCTACAGGGAAAGGGAAGATCTGCTGAACTACTTATTGCTCAGCAACAGAAATTTGGCCCAGATGACAGCAGGAGCATTACCAGGGCAGACTAATCCTGTAGTGGCTATTGTTGGCTTCTTCGGTAGTTTCTTCTTTTTCTTTTCCATCTTTCAGGGGGGTCTTCTCCCTCCCCCGTCTCTTTTTTCAGATTTTAAAATGTTGGCATCACAGATCCCGACAGCTCCATTCAGAGGCTTTGTGTGAATTCATTCCAAGACATTCTTGGCTCATCTCTGCCTGCCATCCATGTCAGCAGCTAACCAGGCAAAATAAGGCTACTCACAAGAACCTTCCCTTCTCCTTTTATGACCAGTGTGAAAGCAACATCGTATATGGCCCTTGTCACAAGCACAAGGTCTTTCCAACCAGAGTACACCACAAGCACACACATTATCCTCAACTGTCACACCTCCAAGGTTCAGCTTCCTTCTGTACTCAGGCAACAGATACCCCACCCAGAGTCTCATTATTTAACATCAGGGTTAGTGCAGCAACCTCCTTCTCAGCCGGAGGAGTGTGTTCCAGCCCAGGCTCACGACTCCTGCTCTTCACCCACACCACCTCTCTGTTCCTTCACTTACTCCCTTCACCCTTGGGCACTTACAGACTCTTTGTCACTGTTTTCCACAGATTACTCTTTCTCCTGCCTTCACTACCAGAACGGCCCCTTTGGCCCCCAGTCACACACTGGTGTCAGCCTGCACCTGTCCAGTGGCAACAGGAATTGTTTTTCTGTTCCATGGCTCCCAGACTTAGGAAGAGCTCCTTGTAAACACACTCCAGCTACTGCACCTTTCTTCTACACCTTCCCTGAAACCAGCTGACAACACAGAATGACAGGATCAACTAGATTGGAAAAGACATCTGAGACCATCGAGTCCAACCTATGACTGGACAACACCCCGTCAACCAGACCATGGCACTAAGTGCCACATCCAGTCCTTCCTTAAACACCTCCAGGTGCGGCAACTCCATCTCCCTGGGCAGCCCATTCCAATATCTAATCATCCCTTCCTCATAATGTCCAACCTAAATCTCCTCTGACACAGCTGGAGACCATGTCCTCTCTTCCTGTCACTGGTTCCTCGGGAGAACAGGCCAATCCCCACCAGGCTACAACCTCCTTTCAGGGAGTTGTAGAGAGCAATAAGGTCTCCCCTGAGCCTCCTCTTCTCCAGGATAAACAATTCCAGCTCCCTCAGATGCTACTCACAGGACTTGTGCTGCAGACCCTTCACCATGTTTGTTGCCCTTCCCTGGACACGCTCCAGCACTTCAATGTCCTTCCTGAATTGAGAACTGGACACAGGACTTGAGGTGTGGCCTCACAGAGTACAGAGGAAGAATCACAATCCTGGTCCTGCTGGCCACACTACTCCTGATAAAAGCCAGGATGCCACTGGCCTTCTTGGCCCTCTTGGGCACACTGCTGGCCCAAAGACAAAGGTTAAACGGGCTGCTGATCCCTTGGGAGCTGCTCCTCTTAAGCACAGTGTCACGGCCCCATCATGTCCTAATGCCCCCATTCTGCTCTACAAGCTGCCCTGGTTTGCCAGCTCCTGTGGAAGAGGAGCATCCCTCCCCTCACACCCCATGGAGATGATTCCTCGTGCCTACCCTGACACAAAGGTTGCTGAGCCCTGTTAGGAGCACGAGAGCAGGACTCTCTCACAGTGAGTCACAGTGACTAATTTCCTACCACCCTTCACACTGCACAAAGCCAATTGTCTGGCCGGGGTCCTGCCCGCCCGTCACAGGCTCTCAGCCCTGCCACTGCCTGGCTACATTGTTCAAGGCCTTCCTCTCCCTTCTGACCATCCCTCTTGCCCCTGATTACACCATTCTTCTTCTTCCCACCGGCCACTGACTTCACATTTGGTAAAGACAAGGCAAAACAAAGACAATAATCCCATAAACATCTCAGATACAAGAAAAGATCAATTTTCTAAGCCTGACAAGTAACTTGGGTCACCCACTCATTACCGGCCCGAATGAGACAGTATGTTCACAAGTGGCTCACCTTCCACATTCTGCAGGAATCCAAGACCCCAAGACTTAGAAAATCCACCCCAATGTAGCACATAAAACAGGAACAGCTAAATAAACTCACTGCCTAAGCAGACAAAAGCACAAAGCAACATATGGAAGAGCTTCCAGAGAGTGTAAAATTGAATTGTTGTGTATTCTTTCCAAGATCCAAACAGTTTTGCTGGCTGTCAAGTGTAACTATATTTAAAACCACAGATCCAGATGAAAAGCTGATTTAATGTTGGCACATTACAGAAACTTTTAAACTAAGTCAACTTTAAAGTTGTAGATTACAAGAAGGATGAAATTGGATTTAAACATAGGAAAGGAAGTATTTGTATGAAGCTCATGCTCAAACCCCAGCAGGAGCTGTAACTGCACACACTGAACTTATACCTGAGCCCTGCTGTGTCAGTGTTTGAATGTGCCAACACACACCAAGAAAACAGTGATTGTGTCCAGCTTTAAAGCTGTAAATTAAGAACAGAACACTCAAATGTTTCTCCTGATGTAGAAAAAAACAAAAGGCATAAATGGATAAAAGACATTTCATTAAATGCTTGCTATTCCAAGCAAGTCCTAGTTTTTCTTCCAAGCATTTGCTTTTTCTCCAGGCTATAAAACAGACCCAATTGACTCACCTCTATCCCTTTGCTCTAGATGTATTAAAAATAAATGTGTCATGCAAACCCTTCACAGTAGGGCCTCAGCTGCACACACACACACATTTATTTTTCTCATAGTATTTAAAGAAAGTAATTTATTTTTATGGAAGGCTCAAGAGCAACTTGATGCAGAGGAACTAAAAATCACTGTCTTAAACAACCAAATGTTTTATACTTAGGAACTTCTGTGCAACATGATGGAAACACCTTATACTGGATTACACAAACCAAAGATCCATTGCCAGTGAGTTTCCTTATTGAGGAGGGAAGAGTTCAGCAGGTTACAACACTGCCATTGTCAGATAACAAATGTGATTTAATCATTTTTTTAAAAACAAGTTCCACTAAATTGTTAAACATATTTTTCTAATGTAACAGATCTCTACTGACCTCTTTACCTCCAAGCATTATCTCTCCTTTTCACAGCAGACCTGTTATCTTCCTTATGGTAACGTGGATGACAAATACCTTATTGTGAAACGCCTTCTTAGTACACCACAGCCCTACCTCAATCAGATAGGAACTTCTCTTTGCTGTCCTGCGTGCCTTTTCCAACACATCCATGGGGGGTGCTGCCATCATGCACACATTTCCTTCCCAGCAGGACTGTCAGCTTGACATCACATTCATCACTTGCCACAAAAGTCTATGGAAGAACAATGTCGACCCCTTTCCGTGTTTCCTGGAAACTAATTCTTGGTGGCCACAGGAGAAGGCAGCCGCCTCACTTCACACTTGTTTCTGCACTCCCAGATCTTCTACTTGACACTTCCCTCAGGAGCTTTGATATCACAGACAGAACTGCACAGACACATAGAAACCTATTTTTTTTTCATCCCTTCTCTCTCACAGGAAAATGGAAATACCAGAACCATCTAGGAAGATGTTTCCTAGGCAATGAGAGGATAAGCTTAATTTCCCTCTCCTTTTTATTATTTTACCTTTTTTAAAACACAAGCATTTGTAGATACAGGGTTCTAGTAAGAACAGCAGAGCAAAACACGACAGGTAACTCTGCTTGTTTGGAAATACAGCTGCTGCTTCAATCCACCTGGGTCAGTCAGTGAGAAGCAATGACACCAAGAGAGCAGCTGAACCAGCCCAGCAGCATCCTGGCTGCTTCCTTAGCCCCTTCATCCAGCCCAGCACCTGTGGACCACAACAGCTCCTCCACCAGCCAGCACAAAGACACAGCTGAGTGCTCTGAGCACACAAATCGTGGCAGCACACACAAGGTGTGGTAGGTAGCGTGACAGGAAAACATGATTCCTTTAAAAAGCAGAACAATAAAAAAAAAACAAACCTCTCTGCAGCCTACTTCAGTTAGTCCTGCAACACTGCTACACAAATACTGACTTTAATGACACCACCTGTAAAAGACCCAGGACCTGCACAGGTTTTCAGCTGGAGCTCAGCCAGGCCTGGCCTCTTGCCTAATTCCTGCCCCGCAGCCACTTCTGGCCGAGTTCAGCTCTATCTCACGGCCCTATCGCCCCGAGCAAAGAAATGGAGAAGAGGAACAGGCTGCTTGCAGAACGCTGCCTGCTCTGGACACTCATTACATAATTGCAAGTGCAAAGTCCACACTCGAAGATGCTGCCCCCAGCACGGCCACTCGTGGGATTAATCCCACAGAGGGCACCAACTTCGCCCAAGGGCTGCATCCCACCAACTCCAGCACTCAGCACAAGGACCCACAGTCCCAAATGTCAACAGGTGTTGCGTTCCCATTCAAAATATTTATTTAGCCAGATTCCTGCTATTATTCCCAGGCCAAGACGGTCCCATAAAGCAGGGCCAAGATGGGACTGGATTCAGCGAGCTGCCTGAGAGCTCTTTTAAGAGCACAAACACTACTTCAGCGTATAAGCTAAGGAAAGAATGGCACAGTTGGAGCCTCTTGACTAATTCTCCTGTTTATATCCAAATAAGAGAGCACTGTGGAACCTCGCTCTCCCCTTGGCAAGCTGTGAATTTCACTTGGACGCAGCCAACCCCTATAGACGGGACCTTGTGGCTACCCCACAAAAAGATTTTGGCCAGCAAGGGTACCGAGGACATGTGTTTGAAAGCGGAGCAGAAGCACAACAAGGGTCTGTGCACTGACACGTCGGGCAGAACGCGGCGCCTGCCTGGGCTGAATGAGAATCAGCCTCCCGGGGCCGCCGGCGGGACGAGCCACAGCCCCGGCGGGGAAACCGCAACTCACAGCCCCCGGGAGCGCCCTGACAGCGGGACGAGCCGCCTCGGGCCGGTCCCGGAGCCCCGAGCACGCAGTGCCGGAGGTCGGCGGGGACACCCCGGTCCGTGTCACGGCCCCGCGCCCCCCCCACCCCCAGCCCCGCCGCTTGCCTTGAGCTGGGACTTGGAGACTTTCCCGCTGCGGTCGAGGTCGAGGGCGGTGAAGGCGTGCCAGATGGACTTGAGCAGCTCCTCCTTGAGCCCCACCATGGCCGGCCCGCTCCCAGCGCCGCTCCCGTCGCCGCTCTGCCCTCGCCTCCT
>VYZS01026451.1:0-26183 GCA_013400695.1 Neodrepanis coruscans | reverse complement strand
TCTATGCATGTTGAATTATTGGTGCAGGGCTTTGCAGAACATGGGTGAATATCTTTTTAAAAAAAATAAAAACAAAAGGACTTGATTAATCTAATGAGAAAGAGTCAGTAAATGGTATGCAATACTTAAAAAAATATAGCTTTAATAGTCCTTCATCCTGCATTTTATAAATTCTGGTCTATTCCTTCCTCTGTTAAAATGGGTTCAACTATTGCAAGTAACTTCAGCTTTTCTCTTTCTAGCTCCCACTTGTAAAATACAGTTGAGTTGCTCCATTCTATAAATAATCAGTATTAGAAATAAAATGTTAGTGTGGGAAAAAGAACTTCTACGTGGTATAGCGCTCCTTTCACAATCATGATTTCTCCATGAGCAGAATTAGGATAAAGCAATCAGGAGCTGGGAATACTCCACACTCCCTGCCAGTATCATTATGTGCTTATGCACAAACATTTCATAAAAACAGAGATCAGCAAGTTACAAAAAAAATCTGTTAAAATGTTACCTGTTGTCTGGACTGTATTCAACCCTTACATGACTATACCATAAGAGAGAACTGTATGATGTCTGGATCCAAAGCCGCACATTCAATTTTCTTTACAATTTCCCTGCTGAGCCACTTCCCAGTCAAATGATTACTGAATTTTTAAAATAGTTAGAACTAAATAAACAAACAAATGCATATTTTAGCCATCTAATGAAGCAGCTGCAGAGAAGTGCTGACTGGAGGTTATCTGATGCCTCACACACACGTGTACACACACACTTTCTATGAAGATGAAAAGTGATTTAAGGGTGTTTATATTTTACTTTCCACAGAATAATATATGATTTAGATGACACCATCAGATACCACAAAATTTTAACCATAGCAAAAAACCAGTCTTAGAGTTCAAATACAATGTTCCCAGGAAAAAAGGTTCTGTTTCCTAATGTATTAGCCTGTTCCCCATTGCAAGACAACAACTTAGCATGTACTTTGAGTGTAAGCTCCAATTTTCACAAGGGCCAAAATAACCTTGAATGCTTCTTGGAGCAGGGCTGTTTGCAAGCTGTTTTCTCAGTCTCTAAAGGCAGCTAATAAAGCATGTATTCTGATGCAGAAGAAAACATGAACTTTCATGCAGGAGCATGGAAAATCTCTCAAAGATACATACACATAGAGAGAGATAGGTATGTATATGTATATACATATACACACACACACACACACATATATATATATATACATACACATGTACACATACATTACTGTCAGTCATTTATGTCAGGGATTTGATTTTAAAACACAACTTAAAAGGTTTTGTAGCAGGTCCTTTTAAAACATAATACACAAATAGTCCATTTTCTCTATTTTTCTCTATTTTACCACTCAAATGACCAACAATGAAGTGACTTACTTGCTTCAAGTAATAATTGAGTCTGAGATGAAAACTCAAAGAAAATATTACATTTACACATACATTATGAATGGCCATAATCACATTACCAATAAATTAATTAATACTTGCCTAAAACAAAGTTGCCATGCTGTAGTACATGAAGCAATCACTGAGTGTTTTTATGAGGAAGACACTCTCAATAGTAGTTTGTCACAGCAGCATTTTTAACCCTTGTCTGCTGCATATCTAGCATGGGCATCAAAGGTTTTACCTGTACTCTGATGAAAATTTACCAAGACGTGCCCTTGGCAAAGCAGTCGAGTGACAAGTAGCACAGTATACTTCCAGCTCACACCATATGTTGGCTTTCTAGCCAAATTGAAGCTAGGATTCAAGCAGGAGGTCATGGACCAGCTAAGATGACTGTGTAGGCACAGCTAGGGCTGACAAGATGACAGATCTGACTCAGCAAGGTGGATCATATGCTCTGACTAGATGGTAATTTTTTTCCTTGAAATAAATTGACTAAATTGATTTTCCTTTTGTTATGGTAAGTATTTTATGTGGTTCCTGTACTGTACAGTGTGTATCAGCTGCAGAGGGAAAGTCTGTGCTGTGCAGCCTGGTTCCAGGTGGTCATATACATGACTTCAAGGCTGTGTTTCCAGAAGATAAGAAGATGCCATAGCGTTCAGTTGGACAGGCTGGTGCACTCCATCGTAAAGAGGTTAAACAGCAGTGTTAACACTAAGACCAACTCACAGATGTCTTTTTTTAAGTGCCATGTTTGTGCATTTCATTGCGATAACAGTCATAAATGCTACCACTGATTCTGCCCTACATATTTACAGTGGATCAAGCCCAGCCTATAACCTGCATGCCTCTGAACTACTGCAAAGGTCATTCTTGACCTGAACTGAGAACCCGGCTGCCCATATTCAAAACAACTATCCAATCACAGACATTAGAAAACCACTTGATGATCTGAAGCTACTCCAGAAAGAAACTTCCATGATCCAAGACAAGGAGATCACACACTAACTTTTCTAGAAAACAGAAGAGGTATCAGCACCGGTCCAAATCATCACTTTTCCTCCCATGCTTAGCAAGCAAACAAGCTGCTGAGACTGTATCTATATTTTACAGATATTTCATATGTTTGCAGTAGTAGCCAATGAACTTCAGACCCTCACAGCGTTTTCCAGTCTAGGTTTTTCCTTCCATTTTCCTAACTTGATCAAGTTTGATTTAGTGGTACTTGTCAGCGAGTTGTAGCTGCCTGTAGTTACTTTATACAACCGGGTAACTGACACAAATTTTTTGGCAGAGGATGATGAGATCGGGGTTGAGCAATCAAGTCATTTGAGGTTTCAGTGCTTTATCAGGCCAAGATAACAATTTGTAGCAACTTTCCAGTAGCAAGAAGAGGAGGAGGAAGAACAATGCATTTAGAGCAGGTAAAACCACCAAGATGAAAGACTGTCTATTTAACATGTCGCTGCAGATGAAAAAATGGTTTTGTCTTTTTGGCTGAATATTCTTGGCACCTCTTCATGGGGATCTAAATTCAAATAGGCAAAGAAGACTCTCAAATGACTCTGAGTGTTGAGAGAAATGTTAATTTCTGCACTTAAGCAAGAGATACATTTTTTGACATAGGACTAATTCAATGAATATGTATTAAATTAATATTTTTCCATAAAGACATAGGTACAATTTTCAATGATTTCTTTTGCATGCCAAGTATCTGTTTCAAGAATGAAACACTGCAAGGCTCAAGAATTGCAAAGATATGCTAGTACTAAGAAATTCAGCTAGGAACTTAAAGCTTTGAAAAGTAGCTGTGAAGGTGGTACTTCTAAAAATCTGGTCGTTTGTATCCACCCATAAGCAATGAAACTGAGCCTTCTAAGGTGTCCAGTCTAGCTTTAGAAATCTGTGATTGTAGATCATAGAGAGACCCATTCCTCCTCACAACTGTAATGAGTCTAGGTGGCTGTCTCAGGTACAAATGCATCTGTGAGTTGTGTCCAGAGCATCTGAGGGTTTATAATCACGTCTGCACCACTGCCACCACAACTCCTGCAATTATACCAGGCCTAGTTTTAAACTAAGAAGCCTCATATATGTGCAGCCAGTGAATACAGGCTGCAAAACCTGATGAGAAGGTAAATGAATACCTGAGTATGAATACTTGCTCCAAAGTCCATGTCACTGCAAGGATGCAAACTACCTAACATCTTCTAAGTCTTTTAGTCATCTTGAAACTCTTAACTAGTTCAAACTGTCATCATTAATTACTGCTTTAGCTACACATTGGACAACTCAGGAATGCTCTATAAATTTTAAGCCATAAACCAACAAAAGCTTGAAAGGGTTGAGAGGGTGGACACCCACCCTCTTCCAGCTGAAGCTACATGGGCTGAACAGGCACATCCTCCTGGATGTTCATGTGGTTTCTGTCCCCTCAGATCTCCTTGACTAAACATTTGCCTGTGTTAGCCAAAATAAACCAGCTCAACAAGGGCCAATTCCTAAGCTTGCTTATGCTAAGCTGGTTCCTTCTGACTGGCAGAGGGTGAGACATCTGCTTACCCCTCAGACCTGAAAGGGAAATGGCAGACTGTTCAGGTAAACCTTTTTCTCCATTATTGTAATGCTTCTGCTCTGAACCATCTCTGGGTTAAGTAAAGGCAGAAAGAAGCATGTTTTCTTTTTCAAGAAGTATTAAGAAGGTAGTAGATATGTGTGTGTATGTATATATATATAAATGTGCTACTTAAGTATTTAAAATAATTTAGTACACACAAAAGAAACTTGTATTTCTACAAAAAAGCCTTATAAGGCAACAAGAGATCAGTTGTTTGTTGGCTTTGTCCATGATAATCAATGTTTTAAACAGAATGAGTTTACACTTTACTCACACACATATACCCAACTACACAGGCATGTTTCTGCCTAAATTCGAAGTTTATGTGCCACTGCCCGGAATCCCCTTATTATCTGGAGCTAACATTCAATATTTTAAAATCAGTTCTCAGACTTTGCCTGTCTTCAGCACCAGATGGGGCTGCTTCCCCTCACTTGCTCAAGGACAGGAAAGGATATGCAAACCTATGTCACAGAGGCTGCCAACCCAACCCTCTTCACAGATGCACTGCCAGGGCTTGGCACAGTTGCCATGCAAACACCCAGGGAAAGGAACACACTGATTACAAAGAGCACCCTGCCAGCCAGGTTGACACCTGAAAGAGACAAAAGACAAGATAGAGACATGGTTTATTTTTAATAAACATAATTACAATGATGTTTTTGAGTGACAATAGACAAACTTTTGTATACCAAACAGGACTATTGAGCAAAAGGATATCATAAATGCTTCTGGGATACTAGAAGTTTATGTGAAAAAAACCATTTCATCCAGTGAGAAAAAAAGGAAAATAAAAAGCTAATCAATGTAAATGCTTCATACTGGAAGAAGTAAATCAAAAAGGTATCTAGACATCTATACTGTAGGATTCCAGTTATTGTAATAGAGAGCTGTTTCATTACAGCTCCATGTTTTCAGAGAGTAAACCATTTCTATCTGTTTTACCAGGATTATGAATTACTGAAGCTGTCCACTCCTGTGCTAATAGCCCCGCCTGACAGATTTTTTTACCTGCATTCATTGGGAAATTCACAAAATCCATTCTCTGGATGGCAGCCAGTTCTACAGTTTACGCCTGGAAGAAAAGATTTATAACATCAAACCAGAAAAACCAATGCTCAGAAAAAATTTCATCATTTACCAAACATATCACATGTTTTTAAAAGAACCCAGACTGCATAATGTACTGTTTTTTTTCTTCAAACACATTTCTGTAATACAAAATTTTAAATTAACTTAATCTGGAACATGTTATAGAATGTTCCTAAAGGGCAAGTAAAATGACATAAAGATTTAATCACAAAAGAATACTAAGTCACTTTAGCACATGCAAAGCGTAGATAATATCCCTATACACTGCTTTAGAAGAGAAATGTCAGAGCAGATCCACGGATGTCGTTTTACAACATGCCACTCCAAATGCATTTTTTCATAACTAATAAACACACAGAAGCACTTTAGTCAGAAAACGAATTCCAATTAAAACATTTGACAAAAAGAAAGTATTGAACTCATTTCAATCCTACATGGGATGAAAATAATCACTTTCATTAAATCATGCATAAATAACGTAAGTTAAGGAGAAGAGATCTCAGTCGCAGTTTTTGCTTGTGTTATGTGTTTGTATCAAGTAATACTCCTCTGAAATATCACCGTTAGCCACTGACACCCTATGCCAACGGCAGGAAACACACTCCGTCTGCTGCGAAGGAACACCTTCCCAAAGACAACAGCATCTCTGGCCGGCGCAAGCACAGAGTAAACCTCTGCCCTCGAGGGACTGCGGGAGGACTCCCGCCATCGCCGCTGCCCGCCCGGCCCCGGCAAACTCCCGAAACTTTCCCAACTCGCCTTCCCTCACCGCGACACCTTCCGCGGCGGAGCCCTGGGCATCCGCGGCAGCGGAGCTCGAAGCGCCCAGTGCTCGCCGCCCTCCCACGTCCCCTCCGCTCCCCCCGCGACGGCCTTACCTCGGGCTGCGGGGAGGACGAGGGGCAGCAGGCAGCAGCAGCCGAGGAGCCCCGCGGCGTGCAGCCCCATGGCCGGGACGGGGCGGCCCCGCGGGGAGCTCGGGGGACGGCGGGGCCGACGAGTTGGCAGCACCCCCAGCCCGCAGCACCGCCGGGCTACGGCGCGACGGGGCGGGAGGAAGGAGGGACGGAGGGCGGGGAGGGCTGCCCGCCTCCACCCGCGGGAGGGGGAGCTGCCCACGGAGCAAGGCAGTCCCCGACCGACGCAGTGGCTGTGAGCCCGCTCTCCTGCGCTCCTCTTCTGGGGCGGGCAGAGGAGGTGCGCACCTCGCGCACCTCGCGCACCTCGGCTCTTGCGGACGCGGGCGAGGAGAGGAGTTTCGTAGGGGCGCGGGAGAAGAGATGTCAGGTGTCAGGGGGAGTGTTAAGCACGCCGCAGGTCTCCTTAAAACTTACTCCGGCTGTCCGCAAAGAGCTCATCTGGGGCTTGTCTACAGAAATCTGAAGACTTCTCTTCTTGGTCATTCACATCAGAGCTCCAAGTCTCTCAGAAAAGACCCAGCAAAAGCATGGAGAGTAAAATATTGTATATTTCTGAGACTTGAGAGTAAAAAAAAAATCTCACCAAAACGCCCCAAATGCTACCTTTAGCAGTCATACAACAAATCAAGAAGAAATTAATTCCACCAAAAGGCAATTTCAATTAATTTTTTTCTGTGACTATACCTTTCTCTTTTATATCTCTTTATTCTTCCTTTGTGCTGTCCCTTAAGGAAAAAGACTGGCTATTTCTTACTCTTTGTAGTCTTTCTTGTTTGTTTTCTTCTTTTAAAGTTCTGCTGTTTTTTGGGATTCCTGAGGGACCTGTTTTCTGCTTGCTGATGCAGTGAATTCTTCCACCAGACCTCATTTACTAATTTGTCTGCTTTTATGTGAAGCAACTAGAGATCATTATAATATGGCAGGAAAACTATACAGCCATCTGCTTTTCCTCTAAAATTACAATGGGCTAATTCAGGATTACCTGCCTGAAAACCTACACACTGCAAAGCATACATTAGCTTCAGCTAGCCCATGTACTGGTACTTCAAGACAATGATGTCACTTAGGTTGAAAAAGTTTGCTGCAAGTAATACTGCCTTTTAGTTTTAACCAAGTGGAGGAAGTGAAGGACAGAAAAAGAAAGAGTAGAAAATGAGTGGTGGGTTAAAAGACAACACTTAGGAGTGAGGTGTGAGAGGCAGACACTGCTGCTTCAAAAGTCTCCAAAAGATTTGGTGTCTGACTCTATAGATTCCCTCCATGTTTTTTCATCTTATCTTTTTTTCCTTTCCTTTTATTATTGGAACATTGCTTACAGTTTTGAAAAGGTTACTCTGCCTCACAGCTTTTGCCGTAGCTCACCAGACTGAGCCTTGCTGTGGTATCGTCAGTGACACCCTAGAGAAGTGAAAATATGGAGTGGTAATGATGACTGCTTAATCCTTTACTCTTCCTTTCCATGAGCTTGTGCTTCTGTAGCGTAAATGTTAGCAGCTCTTTGTCAGTCTGTTCACTTTGCTTTTATTCTGCCTTTCTTAGTTATTTGTTTTCACTCAGGTTGTCATAGGTCCAAAGTTGCTTCTTCTCTCTTAGATTGTAAGTTCTCTGTTTGCCGATGTAGAAGCCCTGTTATGTTAGACCTTCTTTTGCCTTTTTTTGACCAAGAGAGAACCTGGGTAGTTAAAAGTTACAAGCATTCTGTGATTTTGTTGACAGTCAGTGATATTCCTCTATTAGCTTGACCAGCTGGTCAATTGAAGGCTTTAATCTTGATGCTTTCTGTCCTAGAAATTTGCATTCTTTTTTCTTCAGACCTTAAGAGTAGAGCATTTGTAGAATTCATAGGTTTCATCCATACACTCATCAATGTCAAATTATATGCCCTAATTTACATTGTAAATATGCAAATTCTCTGACATATGATGACACATTTGTTCTATTTTCTGAGTTAACTGCCGAATATCAGCTTTATTGTTCAAACTGACATCTTACAAAAATCATTAGGAAAATCTTGTTCTCACTATGCTATGCATGATGATATAATGGCTATTGCAAACTTCAGTTTTTGTACTTTCTTCTTGCTTTTCAGGCTTCTTTTTTTTTTTTTTTCTAGTAGGTAAACTGTTAAACAAAAATTACCTACTTTTTAGAAAAACTTTACATTTTACTCTTCCATGTCTCAAGGGAGCCCCTTGGATTGCACCTCTACTTTCTTCAACTGTCATCTAAACAAAGCCTGCTATTTTTATTTCCAGTAGGTCATAATCCTTTTTGTTAGAGCAGAGTGTATCTGTTGGAACAGAATTTGCCCATATACTAATCCAAAAATAATTTCAAAATGGAAATCTAGCATTCTCTAATCCAGGCTAATTCTTTTTTCTCCCCTCCTTCCACCTGAGCAAACAAAACTGTAAATTATTTTTACTTAGCCTGTTTACTGCCAAAAGCACTCTAACCCAAATGTCCATTGTCTTCACAATAGTCCTTGAAAATTACTGTGTTCTGGCAGATGTTAGAGATTTCACTGAGGATAATCGTAACTTTTTTAAACTATTTTTGGTCTTTGTATTAGAAATTGGAAATTAAAACCTCAGGTAATAGTTGTCTAGGTACAGAAATCATCCAAGGTGTAAAGATTGCACTCATTTCTTCACCTGAAAATACTTGAATGGTGAGTACAGACTGAGGAGTGCTGGTGTAGGGATTTCCTAACTGTCTGTGATTCTCGGGAAACAGACAGTTTCATGGAAACTCTGGAACAAAGAACAGTTCCTTTGGAACTGGGGACATCGGATCATCCAAAACACTGACACCAACAACTGAATTCAGAAAAAAAAAAGTCTTTATGAATCCTTGTCCAGAAACTAATATGATATTTCATTTGTTCCAAGAAAATGCCACACAATGATCCCACATTCCTAGGAATAAGGAATATGCTCAAGGACTGACATACTGGGAAAAACAGACTGAGACTGAGAATATAACTTGGCAAGAACTTCTTTTTGTACATTGAACATAGAAACAAAGTTCTTCAACCTTCTGGTCAGCAACTTGCAAGCAACTTTTCAGTCTAAATGTAGAAGCAGTGAGGAATCCTTTAAGTTCTGTCCTGGCGAGGAGTACTCAGACTCTCAATGTGCTGTTTGCCTACAGTAAACAAATGTAGCACCCTTTGACTGGAGAGAAGTTCAATCACATTTTTATTTCCTTGTTGCAAGAATCCGGAGATGGAGAGTTTGCATCAATGACAAGAAATACAAAGCAAGTTCTTAGTGTAGCAGCTTCTAAAGGTCCCTGCAAACTTGGTAGCTAGAATCTGAGGCTATCAGCAGAATCACATATGAAACTGTATGTGAGACCCCCACATGATGGAGAGAAATAACTGATTAATTTGGACTACCCTTATAAATATTGCAAAGAGAAAAGGAAAAATATCAATTACAGGACAGTGTCACCTCCCTGACAAAGCAGCAATTCTTTGTGAATGACTGTATGAAAAACTCTAACATTTTAATTAGTGGAGAGATTTATCCTTTATCTGTTGAAGTGATCTTGTCAGTCATGAATATACACAAAGTTTTAGGCTCTGTTACATGGTTCTGCAAGTTTGTACTTCATGCTGTACTTTGTGAGTAGCACTGGCCTTTAGAAGAAAGAACATCAGACTCAGCTGGAACCTTAAGGAACTATTTTTCACTCTTTCTGTTAGGCTGTCCCATCCTTATGTGTGCCAGGACCGGATGGGCTGATGCAGCCTTCAAGCTTGTTGGGGTTGAACACAACATTCTCTCTCTCCTTTCCTTCTAACCTCCTTGCCATGTCCCAGATGCACAGTGGCATCTTTCCCGCCATGCCATCTTAAATTCTGTTACCTCTGGCTCTTCAGGGAGCTGATTTGGTGCATTGTGCTGGCAGGTGACTTACAGGAAAAACATGAAATTATTTCTGCTGTCACCATGCCCTTTTCAAGAACATGTTTCTGCCCTCACAAAAGGCAACAGGTGAATGTTTGCAGACTTCACTGGGGATGCAGGCATCTCATCCATCACTGTCTGTGTCAGGTACATAAGCCAGGAAGTTTTTCTGCATGGAACAGATTTCACTACAGACAAAAGTTGCAGCTATCAACAGTGAATTAGAGATTGCCAAAGTGTACTTTTTTTAGCGTAGTAATTTTCCCCTGTTGTAGTCAGAGTGTGTAGAGCTAAAATATACAGCAATAATTTACAGGAGTTAAAGCCAAACTCATTCCGTCTCCTAGTACTGAAAATCCTCATAGCCTCCCTAACTATTGTCAAAGCAGTAGCTCAATGCTATCTATCACCCAATTACTGTAGCACAGAGAATTCTGCCAGCTGTTTTGGAAAGTACATTACATGAAATCTTGGCTGCTCTGAAGACTGAGGCAAAACTTTCATCACTAGGGCAGCTTTCCACTGTTTGTAGCAGTCTTGATTAAAAAATGAATGCAATTTTCCCCTATCTTAGTGTTAGGAATGTCAGGGATTTTGCCATCCTTGGATCATAGTCTAGCCCTTCTTTGATATTGTAAAGAAAGAATCCTCAATGTAGAAGTCTGAAATATTCATTAAGATTCTACATTCAAGTTTCTACTCAGACAGATGCATGAATTTAACAATTAAAATAGAGGTTCAAGAAACTACTGCATAAAAGGCAAATCAAGAAAACAGGAAAGAATTTTGTTCTTCTAGTAGATTTTTTCGATCCTGCTATTCACAGTACAAAAGATGAGAAACTGGAAGAGCATAGACATAAAATAAAATATATTCAGAAAATATGATTCTGTCCCTAATGCAAACAAAAATTAAATCTTATCCAAAGCTGTTATAAAAAGGATACATATCTATTTAAAGAAATCTAGACAAAGACATTTTTCAAGGAAGTGGAAGGATATCACTACCTCTTTATATTGTAATAGTGGGCTGCCTATACTTGAAGTATAGAATAATTTAGACATGTTTATTGAATGACAGTGTGAGAATTGTGGAAAGAATTTTAAGTATATAGAGAGAAATTCCATCATATCCATCATAATGTACGAAAACAGGAAAGACAGAAATGCAGAAACTTGTAGTAGATGGAAATAATGGCCAGAACTTTACTTGGAAGATTTATTTAGCCTGGGTATACAGACATTTTCTTTTAAGACTGAGGTTGATCAGACAATGTGACAATTTGTCACCAGAGTAGAGGCAAAATAATTAGATGTCATTAAGGAGAGGTTAGGTACACTTATGAGAAGACTAATATAAAACCAACATTGCTTGACACAGGTATTTGGATTAGATTATCCAAGATAGTCCTTTCAAAGCCATCATTTATGGTCCTGCAATATCTTGGTCAGGCAAACATTCCCTTGACAAACTGATGTTAAAAAAGCCTAAATTTTAAGAATTTTTAAAAGGTGCTTGACAATCTGACAGTTGTTAATAGTAGATAGGAAGTTCGTATCATAGTATGTCCAATATACCCAACTTTCTATACTGACTTTGAGATGCAGGTAACGTTCAGTTTGTAAACCACCTCACCTTGTTTTGTTTTCTTTTCCTGCAGTGTGAAAGATTTGGTGTAGTGAATATGAATGTAGATTCTTAATAGTCAGCCAGTAAACAGAACTTTTTTTGATGTGTTAGTAGTATTGCATTTTAAAATATATTTTAAGTACTTGCCTGGTGCTAGAAAAATAATTTTACTTCCCACTTACAACTCGATCTGAGACTACATTTCTGGACAGGGGCTGATTACGTATGCACAGGGGAGAAAGCAAGAGAAGGAGAAACAACCTCTCTATTAAGACACTATGTTCTTATGGTTTTCTTAATTGACAGAATAAATTATTCTGTCTCCTGGCTGAAAGAGATATTTTAAAAAAGAAAATGGACAATTCACTGTTAGATAGACATATATCAAAATTAATAGCTTAGTTTTACCTACGTGGAGTCTGAAATGATAGAGAGCCATCAAAGGTTACATGTCAGAGAGAGGGGAATTCAACACTGAACCACTGTTCAGTTCTTTTGGAAAATTGTCCACATATAGATAATGCAGAAGGCGAAAGCATTAACATATATTTGTAAATCTATGTAGAATCTATTTAAATTTAGTTCTTATAATCTCTCTCTTTCTCTCTCTGATACATATATATGGAAGTGAACAGGAAAACAAACAGATATAAGGGAAGTGTATAACAGAAAAATAAACACATGAAGAAACATTTTTATAAAATTATCATTTATCAGTACAAAGTAGAGGTACTCTGACAATTTACAAAATCTTGCAGTCTGTGACCTCTAGCATGTTCTGATACTAATAATTTCAACCTGCACTCTGATACTTGGAGGTGCCTGCTATTTGAACTGGCCCTGATGGAGACTTTAGGTGGCAAAAAAATAAATGAAAAACAATCCACACTCCTTTCTAGACTCATTACTACTGTCAGAACTCTAGCTGCTATTCAGTCTTTGATTTTGTCTTGATCTCAGCTGGAGTTTTTGCGAGCTACAGAAGCAAGCTGTTATTTTCACTCTTAGTTCTTTTTCTGATTTTGCGCCACTTTAAAGGAAAGGTGCTGCATTTACTTCTGTTACATATAACCTCTAACAGATCCATTGTTGATATTTAAACACACTCACATGTGGGTATTTTCTGCTGATTCCCAACCAAATTTCCAATGGGTTTGCTTTGTTTGTCTTCTGACAAAGAAAACAGATCATTCCTCTACTCTGTGTTGCTTATTTCTTTGGTTGCTTTTTGTTTACCTTTTTCTGACATACATGCTTATTTGCTTGAATTTATCTTTGGTGTTATTTTAATATGCCATTTCACAGTTTCTTTTTTTAGTTCCTCCCTCTTACATTATAAACATTGCTATACTGTAAAATTCTTTCCTTTTCCATATTGTTTATAATTAGTTTTCTGCTGCTGGCTTTTTTAATGTGATGTCTTATCATTATGGTTTTCATTGCTCTTTTAGTGAAATTGTTAAACTATAAAATGAAACCTAAACTAAGTTCTATTTGCATTATTATGGTTACCTTGCATCTTGTCTAGGTCTATTAAATATTTTTTTTTTTTACAGGATATTATATAACCATCAGTCAAAAATGATCAGTTTTGATGAAATTTCTCAGATTCTCTATCAATGTATTTTTACCTTCTGGGTAAGGGACACATGTAGAAACTGTCCCAAGAGTATCATTCCAGTTGTAAATGTGATGATAAGATTTTATAACAATTGGTGCCATAAAAATAATTATTTAAGAATTAAAAAGAACCTGGATAAGAAGTAATATGGGATGGGAATAATAAAGCAGTATATGCCAGAAACAGTCCTTTTCACCATAGCCAGAAGCTCTTTTCCTCAGGCTAGTATCAAGGCCAAGAAAAATAGAGATTGGCAAACTGTCAACCCTTTACACACAAGCAATATCGTGAAAGTCATTTTCACAAAGATATACAACCTGTTTCCTTTTTTATTAGTTCATGTCTCAGCTCTGCACTTCCCAGGAAATTTTTCTTCTTTGTAGCCTTATCTTGAAAGAATTTGCAAGTGAAGGACAAATGTTTGTTAATGATACCAAAATAATATATTTTAAATTGCTAGTGCTGGTAAACATTTACAGTCAGGAAGCTGGACTTTTTGCATAAAAAAACCCGTGACTTTTTGCCCTGTAATTCCAGTGTAGGTTCTAAGACATTCTATAACTTTGGAAATACAATTTTCAGTGAAACATTTGAATGAAACAAATCAATTACTTCAGTAAGTTGATCCCCTACTTAGTACATATTAATGCAGAATGCTCAGTGATGAGAATGATTTTATGAAGCATGGTTTGAGATTAAAAATAGAAATTAATTAATCTAGAAAGTAGTTGTTGTTGTTCATGAAACACGTCCATTCCTTAGTGGTGAAGATTAAGTGAGCTGGCTAAGGCAAGACTGCAGTAGCTGTGATTTGTTTTCCCCAAATCAGATCTAACTGCTAAAATTTTTACAAATCATATAAAGAAAAATGACAAGCTAGAAGGAGTTTGCTGAGTTCTCCCTTTTGCGGTAGTTTGTTCCATTTCACTGAGAGAAAAGCTGAGGCACAGAGAAGGAAAGTAACTAATTCAAATTCACACTTATGGCAAAGTCAGGTGTGCGTGGTCAGGTCTCCTGCATTCCTCCTTCTTCCTATTATATTGCCACAGAAAAACAGACTGGAAAACAGAAGAAAAGGGAAAAAAAAAAGGAGTTCTGCACTACAGGCCATGTTGAAATCTGGAATTAAACATAGAACTCTCTCGCACTCTGAATTTCCTATGATGGCTACTGTTAAGGGAAATACTGGTTCTTTGTGTCAGAAGTGAAATGTTTCATCTCCATGTTGTTTGTGATTATTGAACAAATGCACAAATATATTTCTCTTCCAAGTGCAATAATTGTTAGTAATTTTGTTCAAAAGTGTAATTTTCCTGCTATTCCCTTCGCATCTTCAATCAGAGATGTGTCATAAATCTTTTGAGTCCTGGTATCTTGCATAATTCAGTAACATTGAATCACTTAGTTTTCTGATGTAGTAACATTTACTGTTATAAAAGACAAAACAATGTTTCCAATTATGTTTGCATAAATGAAGAAAATGACTGATTTTTTTGTATGACCATTATATTTCATTATTGTTATTATTTCATCTGCTTGTATCTTTCTTATGTGTCTGTGTCTTATTTTAAATTTATAAATTCCTTAGGTCAAGGATTGTGTTTTTTACATTGCATTTCTAATACCAGTGTCTGTGATGGGCTCCTAGTAAAATACTAAGATGATGTAATACTTGTATTACATTAATGATCTTGCATCTGCAGTCAGGGCTGTATTCTGACTGCACATGGCACTCTATAAGTAGCTAGAAGTTACAGTATTACTCAGAGAGAATATGAAAGAACACAATAATGAAAGCTTGACAACAGACTAGGACACAACCAGAACAAAAATAACCTGATCATGATGATCCAGGAAAGAGTTCACTATCCCCATGGCTCTGAGGGGTGGGGATTTCTTATTGTTTTGAAGTTTGTTTGTTTCTGTTGCAGAAAGCAAGAGTATGTAACAATCCTTTGCAATATTACATTGTTTTTAAGGTTGAAAAGTCAAGCCCTCAACAGATGGGAAATGCAAGAATTAAGATCCACATGCAAACTTAATTTAACTTTTTTTGATTATGCTTTCTAATTCCATCTGCAATTTCATCATTACATACTCTGTTTTTTCAGAGCACATCTGCCTGATTGGGTACTCATTTTTTAAGTAGCTTTTCAGTATTTTGTGGCTCCTGTACCTTTCCTCTTGCATTTTTTAAAACCTGTTCTGAAGACAGAGTTATTGAACTTTCTCTGTAACTTTTCATGCTGTTCGTATTAGCATCCAACAGCTACACAAATAGAAACTAACATCTTTTCAGCACACCTTTGTAACATAAGGCAGTACTCTTATATCCATTCTATATCTTGAGAACTGAAAACAAAAGTTCCTGTTTGTTCTGAGTTGCCAATGGAAGTCTTTTTTTCAGTGCATTTAGCACATTAGACATTCAAAGCACAGCTCTCAAAGACACGAAAGCCAGTGGTGAAAGCCCAACATCATATCATTTCAGGCTCAAATGAGAGACACAGATAATGAGTAAATGTTATTTGCCATACATGTATAGTTTGGCTCTAGTGACTTGCCTAGAATCATAGGCAACATCATGAAGGGAGGCAGAATAGAACATAATTCTGCAGAAGCTTTAAAGCAGAGGTTAGTCTTTCTCCTCCTGCTTCCACAGCTTCCGACCTGTGGGCCTGTGGACTATACACCTTTCACAGCACAGCTGTGGCTCATTTTCACAACATGCTGTTCTATAAAATTGATCCCCAGTTACTGTTGTAATAAAAGTGTGTGGCAATTAAATAAATCTTCCACCATAAAAAAAATACAAGTGGGTTGAGAAAAGATTGCATAGAGAAGTGCAAGCCATTACTGCTGTTTGATGAGCTTAGTGATGCTTTAAAAGTAGCACGCAGGTAATATTCTGGCTTGCTTTTTTTTTTTTTAATGACACGTTTGTTTTAAAATAAGAAACAGGAGCAAAATATCCCATAATGTGGCGTCATCCTGGTGTCTTCATGGTTTGTCTGTGTGTTGCTAACATCTGCTTCACAGAACTATGCAGCTTGAAGCTAACAAAGTAGCTCCTGGTCATGGCAAATAGTCATTCTTGGTGAGACCATGAGAGCATTTGCTGAGGAGTTTTACACGTATTTGCTGAGAGCATGTGAATGACAAGACATGAATTTTTAATTCCATTCCAGGCATAGATCTTGCTGTTTCTCTGTAAGGTCAGTCCCTTCTGCCCCATCTTTCCAGCATTTCTTCATTAGGGTATTTTATAGCTTTCAGTCTTGTCTCAATNAAATAAATCTTCCACCATAAAAAAAATACAAGTGGGTTGAGAAAAGATTGCATAGAGAAGTGCAAGCCATTACTGCTGTTTGATGAGCTTAGTGATGCTTTAAAAGTAGCACGCAGGTAATATTCTGGCTTGCTTTTTTTTTTTTTAATGACACGTTTGTTTTAAAATAAGAAACAGGAGCAAAATATCCCATAATGTGGCGTCATCCTGGTGTCTTCATGGTTTGTCTGTTGCTAACATCTGCTTCACAGAACTATGCAGCTTGAAGCTAACAAAGTAGCTCCTGGTCATGGCAAATAGTCATTCTTGGTGAGACCATGAGAGCATTTGCTGAGGAGTTTTACACGTATTTGCTGAGAGCATGTGAATGACAAGACATGAATTTTTAATTCCATTCCAGGCATAGATCTTGCTGTTTCTCTGTAAGGTCAGTCCCTTCTGCCCCATCTTTCCAGCATTTCTTCATTAGGGTATTTTATAGCTTTCAGTCTTGTCTCAATCTCTGTTACCCTTTCCTGGATTTCACACATCAGTCTTCCTTTACAGTCGTTCCCACTTTCCCCTTTATTAGACCTTATGGTGTCCTTCTTCTTTTCCTCCCTCTGCACCACTACTCTCTGGGGAGCTGAGCCCCTTTATTTACTGCATCTCCTCTCACTCACTCCCCATGGCTGTCTCCTGTGCCTTCCTGTTCTCACCTAAGGGGTTCTTCATCTGAAAATCTGTACTCGGTACTATTTCATTACAGGGTCCCTCTCTACAATATTCTTGCCTTTCCAAACCCAGTTCTTCCCCTGTACCTGGGACTGTCATAAAGTCCAGAACCCTTTTTGTTTCTTCTCATTTGCTCACACTGAAAGCATCTTATCACTGGCTTTAAGTCTTCTTTCTATAGGAAAGATGGGAAGGGACTAAATATCAGGGTGTGTGATGATATAGGCAAGGATTCTAAACTGAGACAGGGTAGATTTAGATTAAATATAAGGAAGAATTCTTTACTGAGAAGGTGATGTGGCACTGGAATAGATTGCCTATAGAAGTGTGGATGTCTCATCCTTGGATGTGTTCAAGGCCAGTTGGATGGGACTTTGAGCAAGCTGGTATAGTGGAAGGAGTCCCTGCCCATGGCAAGGGGGTTGGAATTAGACGATCTTTAAGGTCTCTCCTAACCCAAGCCATTTTGTGATTCTATGATTCTGCTCATCATCTTAAACTCATCTTCCCATCTAGTAGTTTTGGTTTTCCTCTTGCTCCAGCTCCTGCCTCAAGATTCTGCTTACCCTTTTCCGACCACCTCCATCTCATCCTCCCTTTGCACTCTGGTGTCTGGTCTGCAACATGCACAGCATAAACATTACCTGTTGAGGTCTTATCTGGTAAACATTAAGAACTCTTTGTTGGGATGTGTGAATGACAATTTTTTCAGGGGTTTTGTCTTATTTGGAGAAGAGCAGATAGTCATAAGGAAAACAGGAAGCATGCCCTGAAGAAACTGCAGCATGTCCTGATAAACTACATATTCTTCCTCTGTACCATGAGGACAATGTAAAAGGTGGGAAGTTTGTTTAAATTTTTTAAAAATTAACATAATTTTGGCCCAGGTCCATGTCAACCCTATCTCGAATCTTGGAATCATGTTATGAATTTTGGCTGACAACAGTTATGTAAACTTCAAGAAAATAACTTCTTCATCCGGATGTCTGGCACACACAGTTCTGTCTGGAATATTTATGATTAAGTTCTCATCTGTCTGAAAACAAAGACCTACGATAGAAAGTATCTTGCAACATAAAATATGGGTGGTACTGAAACAGTCCTACCAAAAGCTATGGAGAGTGGCATGGTGGATGTGAGCCTATAGAACCAGAGAAGTAGATGATGAAGTATCAGCAGAAGCACCACTTCACAATCCTCAGAGGACTCCCTCATCCACTTCTCCCACTACATCACCACACTGCCCAGTTATTTCACTGTATGACTTGGCTCAGCCTTTATTGCCATTGTTTTAGTAGTGTATTTCCCTATATTATCTAATGATATATAGAAGGAAATAATCACTGTTGTCTGGGATTTGATTTCCTTGCTGAGCTCATGGACCTATGCATCTGCCTGTTACTGAGCAGGCATACAGGTGTAATACTTTCTCAAGAACCCCTGTGCCCAAGGGCAGATTAGGAAAGAAACTTGGCTCAGTCTCATAGAAGCTCGAAGATACATCCACGCTCGTGCTGTGATTCCTCTTACACACTATGCAACAATGGAACTGAGCAGGAGTGGGATGATTCATTTGTTTGGTTGCCATGACAGTGTGTTGCCTATTGCAGGATGCTGCTCTGAGCAGCCTTGCTGCTGTGGGCTGCTGTGTGCTGCTGATGATCTAAAAAATAATGTAAGAGAGCCAGCCATTGTCATTGCACTGCACTGCATTGACCTCTGAAAGATGAGAGATGCATCTTATCTGAAGTGACAGAGATCTGCTGCTCAGCAAGCTATAGCCTTTATTTGAAGAGAAGACTATGGGATTTTTTATAAGAGAGGTGGGATGAACAAGATGGGGATTTGTTTATTTATTTGAAATTCAAAGAGGGGTAATTTAATTTGAAATTTCTAATGTTGCAAATAAAAAAACATAAGGAAACTAACAGTGGCTTATAGAATAGGGGCAGAACTGTATTCATATTGCAGCAGAAAGAAAAATACTTTCTCTGGGGTGGAATCTGCAGAGATCTGTAAGTGGTTATGCATAGGAAACATATAAAGATATGCCTGAGGTCTGATTTAGAATGGTGGATAAAAACTGTTGCGTATTTGACACAGATGACAATAGGCAGCGCTTGCTCCCATTCCACGAGCAACTACTTCAGCTGGTGTAGAAAGGAAAAGTATTTCCTCACCAACTTATTATCACTCAGAGGCAACTTGGCTATATTTGTTTAAAGAAATATCAGTTTCTCAAATACATATCACCCAAGATATATGCCTTAAAGTGTTTTACTGTGTCTTTGAGGCATTTTTCTATGTTCTCCACTTAATGTTGCAGCTTGCTACAGGACAAAAAATGAATTTTATCTTTAATTCTGTATTTTGTTATAGAAGTGTTTATGATATTATTATTAATATGAGAATTAAAGAGGAGAATAATACACTGTATTTGTATTTTGAATACAAACAATTCAAAACAAGTGTCTTGCTCTAACATACCAGGCTCTGTACCTACTTGCCTATTTTTATTTAAACTCTTATACTCATTTTTTTCAAAATGTGTGTCAGTGAGCAACAAGTATATATGTCCCCCTAGATCAGATGTAATTTATTTATATTCGGCAGGAGATTTGGGAACATATATCTGTTCATGTCACAGGAAGGGATATACTTTGCAAATCTCTATTCAATTACAAAAGCGGGTCTTAGCAACAGGCAATTTCCCTGTATAACATTCTTGGAGTGGATCTCCCCTCGCTTTGATTATTTGCTCTTAACTGAACAAGTTTGTCTCTCCTTGGAGTTTCTGTTCAAGTTGGGTTAAAAACAATGTCAAAGTACTGCATACACATTCATGTAAGNTTTTCCGTTGTGTGTTTTTTTTTTTTTTCTTTTTCCCCGGGGGTGAGTGGTCTGGCAATTATCGGCGACTATTGCCTGGGGCCCAAAGACCACATCTTTTTTCATTAGCACTAAATCCCTCCCTGGGCTATCGGGAAGGGGAGGGAGGGTGGTGCGGTGGTTTTTAATTTTTCTTGAGTGTTTCTCCTTCAGTCAAATCCGGGCGGAAGCTCGTGCTGCTAAAGGGGGTCCTCAGATCAGCCACGTGCTCCCTCTAATTACCCCGGCGTCTCTCCGGGGGGCCCAGAGAGAGACCAGCACTATTTCCAGAGCGTCCTCATCCCAAAACGGGCCCTGGGAAACTTAATTTGTTTGTTTGTTGCACTTTATTTGTCGGGTTTTGTGTGTGCGCGAAAATAAACTGTGATATTTGTGTGTTTTCTTCATTTTGGGGTGTGTTTGTGGCTTCTCATGGAATCTCTTGTCCAAAATTGCTAAATTTGTGGTAAAACCACGACAGAGATGAAACCGAAGGTTTGCATATGGGTTTCTTCCTAGTCTACATCACCATTTTTCCCTCACCAATTGAAATGCTTTTCAATAGTTAAGAGCTTCTCATCCTTTTAATGGAATTTGTTCCTGAAGGAATTTTTTAGTTTGTCTATCATTGTCAATGGGAAAGATGGAGAAGGGGTTTTCCAAACAGATGCTATCAGAAAAAGTGGATAACATTCTTCAATACGATAATTGATTTTCTAGACAACAGAAAGGGAAATGAAACCATCTGTCTGGATGTCGACCAAGAAATGTGTAGTGGTTTAGGAATTGTGTTCTCCAAGTTATAAAAGTCCTGCTAAAACCATTCCACCCCTCTCACCCACTCCCACTCCAACTGAAAGCACAAAAGGCAAAGATCATAGGTTGAGATAAGAACAATTCACAGGACACAGTAATGTGATAAGAAAAGGAACAGTAACAGCAACAATATTAATAACAAAACATACAAGACAATGAAATTATTTCTTTCACTATTAGGAATGCCGTTCTCCTCCGAAGCAAGGGAGGGTACCTTTCTACTGTGGCAATGAAATTAAGGGTACCAAGTAAAGTTAGGGTCCTGGTCCCGCCCCCTCAGCCACACCCTTCTCAGCTATTGCAAAAAAATAACCCTGTCCTTGGCTGAAATCAGAACATAGTGTCACCTGGGAACTTATTTAACTGGGAAAGTTGGAAATTAAAGGGCAGGAACTGTAACTTTGATAATAAGTTGGCTAGAGGCATAATGGCAATAGGAAAAGTAGAATGGGAAAATATCTGGCTTGACAGAGGGAGATTACTGGAGTTCTTGGGTATTTTTCCAGATAAGCCTTATTTAAATGTTTTCAATAATGGTCTTGGCACAAAAATTAGAAATGTGATAAGGAAACCCTTTATAATACAACTGGACAAGATCAGATCTCCATAAAAGAAAATGACAAAGGAGGAAGCAACTTGTTTAATAGGAGGTGAATTGAAATGGTGTTCATTTAAATGGCATGCAAATTTGCTAATTTGAGTACTCAGGTTTTTTCAAAGTCAGGAGCTCATCCATAGGAAAGGACTGAGAAGGACCAAACCGCACTGTGATGGTGGATCTATGACTGATTACTATTGCCAGTGACGTATAGTTGCTCAGAAAAGCAATACACGAATGGGCACTAAAAAATCTTCATAATCAGAAGGGTCCCTACCATCCAACCACTCTGTTGCATGTGCTGACCCAGAGGGGTGATTGACCTGCGGTTCAGAGGGAAGGGAATGGTGAGACCTGGAGAGTAACCAGCATGATCAGGAGAGACTGTTTAGCTCAGACCAGATTGAGAGCAGCTACTGTCTATAAATGTACCACTGAGAATAGAATAGAATAGAGTTACCTGTACAGAAGACAAAACTAGCACCAAAACAGATTGATTTGAACTGGTTGTTAATTAAATTTGGCTGGAAATTTGAAGAATGTTTATAAAGAGTTTTGAATAGCATTTTAGAAGGAGTATCAAAGGCAAATAAAACACGTACCATGAATGGGTTTTGATATATTTCTGAAGAGATCTTGTAGTGTAATGAGGGAAGGTGCTGGGACACAGCAACACAGAATCTATATTCCAGTCTGTCTTTCTACACTTCTTTTTCCTAGCACAGTCACATAAATTTAGCCTTTAGGTGTTCTCTGCACTTCCCTAATATAATTGCTACCAACATAGATTGCGTGCTTGACTTGTCCAGAAATGCATCCAGCTATCAAACATCTTCTCCTGTTCTTTAGTGAAAAAACATTTTTTTTTTCAAATTATTAGTATTTGGCCTCTATCCCTACCATACTATTTGTCTTACAGATATAACTCTTTCTCCTGTTAGCCTTGTCATGTGCAGAATGACTAAACTTCTAATGCATATCCTGCAATTGAAGGAAATACTATGTCTTTTCCCATTTTAAGGCTCTTTATTGTCACTCTGGTAATTATGAAGTCCCTGTAGTAGCAGTTTCCAAGTACTTAGAAGTAGAAAATCTCTCTCACTCTTTCCTTTTTAAGACTGTTGGAGAAAACACTAAATTGATTTGTTTATGTCTGTATGTATAGGATGAGTGAGGATTGCTTGTGTGTGTATAAATAAATGACTGAAGGAAATCTAAATAATTTAAAATGAATGGTACATTTGGACATGAAAATATTTTGAGACTCATGGTTAATTTTTATTTTCAGGAACTTCTTCTAAAATGTCATCTTGTTTGAGCTCACACATTCACAAGCCACCACTTCTTATCACTTTCCTAGGACAGCCATAATGAGAGGCTGCTGCAGAATAGAGATGAAACATGTGAGTTCAATTTTTTTTCTTCACAATGGGTTTGCCACTTTGAAATCCAGATTAAGGCTACTGGCTCTGGAGTCTGGAAATTGTCCCATGTTAGTACTGGAATTCATCCTTCAGTATTTGCTTCTTTCGTGTTATAGGATTTCAGTCTCACAGATGTGAAGTACTTTTGGTTTATTCTTTTAAAGCAGTGAGATCTTAAACTTTTTAAATGTTGCATGGATATTAAGAACAAACTGGACAGTAGAATCTGATTTCCTGTGTTGTTTCTTCAAATGGAAGTCCAGGCTTACACAGTAACAGGTGTTCTGTTTTGAGATTTAGGCTGGTGGGTATAAGAATCAATAAGAAACATACAATATCTGAAAAAAAAACAGGTACTCAGCACCAAATAAATATTTACTTGCAAATTTGAAAACAAAATCTGATGATTAATTAAACATAAGTTGTTTTGTCAGAATCATTCTAGAAGCATGCTCTATTTCCTGGAAACTGAAGATAAAAATATTCCTGAAGCACCTTAGAAACATTTTTTCCTTCTGATCTGTGCAGATGGTGGACTGCTGATGACTCCTGCTTGGGAGAAGTGAAAAATAAAATTAGGCCCTTTAATAGGATGTAGAAGAAGAACAGCATTAAGAAGGGACCCCACATTGGCCAGTTCTACAAGAAGGTTTTGCCTGGACTTTGTCCTGGAGTGATCTCTCAGAGACTGAAACTTTTCAAAACTCAAATAAACTAGAGTTTAATGGAACGTGGACTATACTAATAGCTTTAAAATAGAGAAACATAGAAATGACTGTAGGAAAGAATGTAGATATATACATCCTTTGTATGTCTAGAAACAAAGAACAAACTTCAACAAGGACATTGAAGAGCAACTAGCAAAAGTAATCAAAACTACTGGTACATATTTATTAATACTCATCAGAAACAATAGGTTTGCCAGAAAATTTGTAATATCCACTGATGATCAGGATATGAAAGACATGCTCAGAGAGCACAGATCAATTCCAGAGATAGCAGAAACTCTGCATCACTGTTCATGGCAGAAGAAATGAGGGATATTTACATGGAAAAATCATTCTTTAGGGGGGACTCATCAACTGAAGTGATTGTAAAGGGATGCTGGAACTGACTGAAAAAATGAACAGTCACACATCCCCAGAACCAGAGTGTATTCACTCATGGGATCTAAAGGAAGTCAAGGATGAAACAGCTGAATTACTAATCAGAGTATATGCTCTCTTACTTAAATTACGTCTATATCGGAGGATTTAGGGATGACATTAGGATGTCTATTTAAAAACAAAAATGTAGAGAAAATTAGTAGAAACTATAACAAAGAGAGGAATTAATGGATATGTGAAACAACTGATATAAGTGGCAAGAGTCAGCCTCATTATTTTTGTGAAGAAGTTGATATGGGTTTTTTTGTAAAGAGAATCTCTTAATTTCAAATCTTCTATGGTTCTTTCCAGAAGTCAGTAGAAACATGGATAAGGATGGTGTGATTGATAAATTTCCTGAATGTTTTTGATACAGTCTTTCATTTTTACTGCAACTTTTTACCTATGGTGAATGATGCTCACTAATAGCGACAAAACGGGGAGAAAAATGAATTGGCTTACCATGACTAAGGTTTTTTTGACATAGCCAAGATGACTCCTTCCCAATCTATCCTTGCCAGTATGTGGTTGCTCCTGTTGTTGTTTTCCAACTCAGTTGCACCAAACCCCAAGCAATCCCTTCTGGCCTTGCAGTATTTATTCCTATCAACTGAGAGTCCTAAATTTCTGCTCTCTTTTCCTCTAAATAGTTTCTCAGTCTATGAGCTCACTGCTCTGAGAGAAACTCTCTCCTGTCTTGTGCCACAGAAACTCCACCTCCAGTAGCAAACCTATCCCCTGACATGCAGGAACCTTTCGCTTTCTGAAGGGGTCAGTCTGAACCAGTTAGTCCCTTCATAGAACATAATATAGAAAAAGAATATGCAGCCAAAAAGAGCTTGTCCAACACAGTTATGGGAGAAAGTGAACACCTCTGTTGATGAACAATCTGATTATCAGAAAAGCTCTGTAAACACCTGCTCCCAGCTCACAAGTAGAAGCAGCCTTATTGGGTTCAAAGTCATGTGGGCTGTTGAAGCATCCACTATCACACAGGATCCCAACATAACAGATGAGTTTGAGAAAATAGGCAAAGAGACAATGTGATTTGTTGAGGGAGACAAAAGAGGGACTATGCCACACTGGTCAACAACAGAATGTCTTTTAGTAACCATGATCAATTAAAAAGATGTTATTCTTTCTAAATTACATTCAAGGCCAGGCAGCTTGAGAATTTGACCACTACAGCAGGCTTTCTTCTGTGGAGCAGAGATTGTGGTGCCAAAGAATCAATCCCTTTATGACCTCAAAGGGAATTTTCCACATTTTATGTCCCATTTCATTGCTTTTCTGACAACTGGAAAGTAGCTGAGTTCAGATGACAGGAGCTGGATTGATGTGTATTACAGTCCTTTCTCAGCATTGTAATTTCCGTCATCTCTGCTTCAAGTGTTCACAGCTATTCTCTTGCCATCCACTGAGTATCACTGGATTCTTAAAACACACTAATTTTCATCATTCATCCCTTCAATTCACATCAGTTTGTTCTGGTACTTCTATGGGGTGGACAGTACAAGTGCCTTTAATGAAAGTTTTGCCACTTTTATTTTACAGTCTTATTTTTGTCTATAGATTGTTGATGATCTTATTTAGATATTTCCAGGTGCTTTAATCTGAAAAAATGATTGAAGTCCCAATACTTAACTGAGCTTAAAATAAAAATAGGTATGCCTAGAGGTTAATGGTATCTGTTAGTATAAGAAGCAGAGTAAGCATTATCTTGTGACACATACTTTTCTTATCTTACATTTGTGTGTGTCAGAGATTTCCTGAGAGATATAGCTGTGCAGAACAGAATATGCAGAAAGAGATCATCAACCAGAGATGCAATTCTACAGATCTCCCCACATACCAGAGATGCATGTTTCTCCTGTTTCATCTGCTGGCTGCTGTGGGAAGGTCAGAGAGATGCCTTTAAGATATTCAGGGGATAAAAATGGCTAAAAAAATGGGTAGTGTAGGATGATGGAGTAAAAGATAACTATTTGCTCATCATCATGCTGGAAATATTTTGGCCAGAGCTGAAAAATGAAGCTATATATACTTATAAATGTGTGCTTTGACATTTAGGATTGGGTTTTGGTATTGATTTTTTTTAATATATTTTTATATTATTAAAGA
>VYZS01026443.1:0-10899 GCA_013400695.1 Neodrepanis coruscans | reverse complement strand
TTAAATCCCAAAGTGATCCCTGCTACCCCAATTCACCATGTGTACTGTCCATGTGAGAGATGACCTCTTACCAACACTTCTGTCAAAGGTCTAGATAATAAAATCTTAAAGAAATGTTAAATTCAGTTCAAGAAACGGGACAAATACTGCATCCTATTATATTGAGATATATGTGAACCACAAATAACTTATCAGTTGTAAAGAAAAATAATATTAAGCATTAATTACAGCTTGTACGAGGCTTGAGGCATCAGTTACTAGCCCAAAGCATCCAACAAAAGAAAATGACATTTTCAAAGCAAATGGGAGGAAGGCATTGGGAGGAATGGCAAATGGGACGAATTCTGTCTCTTTATGTTCATCCAAAATGAAAAAAAAAAAAAAAAAGGTCATGTTTCTTAACCAGAAATACACCAAGAAATATGACTTTAGGAAAGAAAAATATAATTCATGTGATATTCCTTAGTCCAGTCTTACACATAGGTGAGACCCTGTCTCAGAAGGGATTCATTGGCCTTTTGGCTTTATTACTGATAGTCTCAAAAAGGTGCCAGATTAAGATCTATCATTGGGAGTTCTCTCACTTCTTAGTTTTGACTTCTATCATCCCATGTAACAGGGATTGATTTCACACAGAGAAACGTTTGATTCCACCAAAAGAATCATTTAGTGAAAACCACTATTTTTGCTCTTGTATCTCATGAGGACACCTGTTATGACCAATATACAATTATCTGTTTTCACCACAGCAGTAATCCCTTTGTTGAATAATCCTCACACCAGAAGAAGCCTTCCCCTCCCCTCCTTTTAACCTTTTTCTTGCACACTCATTCTAGTAGACTTTATACTTGCTACTCCAAAGCACTAGCCAGTGGCTCCTGTTTGGAGGAAGAGCTGAATAATCAACCCGTAGGTGAGAAATGAGGGTTATATCTTAATCTTCACGTGGGTATTATCACTGCAAAGGAATGGCCTCGTTTTATGCCAACTTCCATTTCCAGGTGAGATCCAGGCTAGTGAAAACCAGACAGTACCCCGGAGTTCCTAGGACTGAAGGTTCAGATCTATAGGTATATATGTACTCTTCCCTGATATGCAGATACGTTATCTGTGCGCGCGCGCACACACACACACACACACACACACACACACACACACACACACACACACACACACACACACACACACACACGTGTAGTTGCAGTAGCTTTCAAGGAGGTGACCGGCCCTCCACGGGCAGACAGGACAAGAGCAGGGGAAGGGACAGGGCAAGGGCAGGGGAAGATGCAGGGATCGGAGCAGCAGGGGTAGGTAGCGACAGAGACAGCGACAGAGACAGCGACAGAGACAGCGACAGAGACAGCGACAGAGACGGGGCAGCGGCAGCGACAGCTGCAGGGGCAGGAACACGGACAGTGGCGGGGGCNACACGGACAGTGGCGGGGACAGCCGTCACGAGCCACGAGCCATGCCAGGGGCATGGGAAGGGTCAGGAACGGAGATGGGCCAGGGCAGAGACGGCGCCAGAGGCAGAGACAGGAACGGGGACGGGGCGGTGCAGGGTACGGACACCCTTCTCCATCTCCTCCCCTCCGGCCGTGCTGGGGGCGTGAGCAGCCAGCCCCGCTGCGCTCGGCGGAAGTGCCGGGGACCCAGTTCCGGCGAGGCGGTGGCCGCCGGGCCGCACCGGGCATGGCGCTGTGGCTGCCGCGCTCCCGGAACGGCGGCGCCCCGGAGGAGGAGGACGAGCAGTGGGCGCAGGCTCCCGCCTCCGGGCAGCGCCTGCCGGAGATGCAGGTACGCCCGTGTGCCCACCCCGCTGCCCCAACGTGGGGCCGGTCCGTGCCGTGAGCGCTTCGGCCCGCGGAGGGAGCGCGGAGGAACGAGGGGCCGCCGTCGGCGCGCAACCGTGCGGAACGAGGGGCAGGGGCCGATCCGGAGCTTGTTGCCGGCTGTGGGTAACTGGTCCACCCGGGGCGAGTGATGTGGATTCCGCCGTGGGCTGGAATCATCCCGGCATCCCTGTGCCTTTTAGCAGATACAGAGGCGGTGTGTTTCTCTGTTGGCCAGGGCAAGCCAGCGGTTTATAAACACGTTGTCAGGAATTCTCTGTGTTCTCGCTAGAAGCTATCGTTACCTACCTTCCCCAAAAAAGTGGAATTTTCTTCTTGTTATTGCAGAAGCAAAGATGCGGTAATTCCAAAACAAAGCTGGGACAAGAACCTTAATGTTCCTGCATTAAAATTTTATTCAGATAATTTTTCACCATAGATTTAATAATGTGGCACTGGGAGACTGAGGAACTGATGCAGATGGATGCATTTCTCTCAGTCTTGGTGGAAAAGGCATGGCATACGCTATAGAGGATAATTTCTTAGATTACTGAATGTGAATTCCCAGCATGTGCCTGGAATATAAGCAGAAGTGTTACAAGGTCACTTTTCTCTCCCAGTTATGAGTGGTGACCTCTTCAACAGATTTGACCAAAAAAGAGCATATGTTTGTGCTAGGCCTCAGCCACTTGGTAACTTAAAATTCCACTTCCAGGGTCTGTTCAAGAGAAGATATTGGCCGTCTGGTTAGGTACTAATCCACACTGGAATGCAGGCAGCAGCAGTTACTTTACTTTGTGATCTGACATTGCCAGAATTAGGCTTTCTTCTCAGAAGTTGTATATTCAGAGTATTGTCACAATTGGCTGCTGCTAATGTTGCAGCCTAAAGATAGCCAGAGGGGTTTAAACTGTCAGAAGTGTTTTTATAGAATGGAGACTAATAGCAGTACATGATCCATGATTTTGCAAATAACAAAGTAAAGGTGGCCTGAATTAGGAGTCTTCTAAAAAAACACCACTGTACAATGCTATGCTTCATCACTCTTGCTTATATAGTGCTGTGTATCTAAGGTGCCTTCCAGGTGCATTATTTTTAATTTCGAGATTCAGGCCAGTCTGCGTCTATACAAACTGTAAACCGACAATTTTCCCTCCATAAATAGCATGTCTAATTTTCATTACAGACATACAACCAGGGGATTGAATTAGCCTGCCAAAAAGAAAGAGAGTTTGTGAAGCACTCTGTAGAATGCACGTGGAACCTAGCAGAAGCCCAGCAAAAATTTGGTAGCTTAGCACTGCATAATTCAGAATCTTGCGATCAGGAATCTGCTCAAGCAATGACAGAAGCTGCAGAGTTGAGATGGAGAGAGGAAGAGTGGAGAAGAAAAGAAGAAGCACTAAACCAGAGGGAAAGACAGAATCTGTGGAACCCAGATCCTATTAGTAAGGAAGTATTTAATAAGGTATGACCCTGATCAGTGTGTTTGGAAACAAGTGCCAGCTTCTTTTGTTCATTCCAGTTGTTACCAGTCTCTGAGTGTCATTTTTATCTAGTACTACACAAAGACACAGTATGTCCCTCACCTCTGTGCCTGGGAAGATCATGGAATAGATCCTTCTCAAAGCTATGCTAAGGTACGTGGAGGACAGGGAGGTGATTTGGGACAGCCAACACAGCTTCACCCAGGGCAAGTCTTGCGTGACCAACCTAGTGGCCTTCTATGATAGAGTGACTACATTAGTGGACAGGGAAGGGTTACTAATAGAATTTATCTGAAATTCTTTAAAGCTTTTGACGTGGCCCCCCTCAACATCCTTCTCTCTAAATTAGAAAGAGATGAATTAGATTAATTTAATGATTGTTAGAGGGACAAGAAAATGGTTGGACAGTTGCATCCAAAGGGTAGTAGTCAATAGCTCAGAGTCCTGATGGACATCAGTGATAAGTGGTGTCCCTTGGGGGTCTGTATTGGGACCAGTGTTATTTAATATCTTAGACAAAGGGATCAAGTGTGGCCTCAGCAAATTTCTAGATTACATGAAGTTGAGTGGTGTGGATGACATGCCTGAAGGTTGGGATACCATCCAGAGGGACATGGAGAAGCTGGAGAAGTTTCATGGGAATCTTGTGAGGTTTAGTAAGACCAAGTACAAGGTGCTGCACCTGGGTCAGGGCAACCCCCAGTATCAGTACAGGCTGGGGGATGAACAAGTGAAGAGCAGCCCTGCTGAGAAGGACTTGGGGGTGCTGTTGGATGAGAGGCTGGACATGACCTAGCAACATGCACTCACTGCCCAGAAAGCCAAATGTGTTCTGGCTGCATCAAAACAGGTGTGGCCAGCAACTTGAGGAAGGTGATTCTGTCCCTCTGCTCTCATGAGATCCCACTTGCAGTGCTGCACCAGCACTGGGGTCCCCAGCACAGAAAGGACAATGACCTGTTGGAGCAAGTCCAAGAGGATTGACTCCAAGATGATTAGAGGCTTGAAGCACCTCTCCTGTGAGGAAAGCCTGAGAGAGTTGGAGTTGTTCAGCCTGGAGAAGACAAGGCTGCTGGGGAGCCCTTATTTACTTTATTGTGGCCTGTTAATACTTAAAGACCTTATTGAGGCTTTAGAATAAAGATGGAGAAAGACTTCTTCACCATGGCCTGTAGTGATAGGACAAGGGGGAGTGGCTTTAAACTGAAAGATGATAGGTTTATATTGGACATAAAGAAGAGATTTTTTTATTATTAGTGTGGGAAGTTGTGGATGCCCCATCCCTGGAAGCAACAGAGTTCAGTTTGGATGGGGCTTGGAGCAACCTGATCCAGTGGAAGCTGTCCCTGTCTGTGGCAAGGTGGAGTGAAACTCTGTGATCTTTAGATGTCCCATGCAATACAAAATGTGAAACTGTTAAGTTTGCCTCTAATACTGACTATTACAATACAGATTATTTAGCACAAAGGGTTTTTTAATAGTAGAATCTCAGCTTTGATTTCATAATTTAATTTCAATGTCTAGCACATTTCCTAATTTCACTGATACAGCTGCATCTGGGCTGCAGTGTACATGGTTTTCATCACTGACACATCAGTAAGTTCCTACCTGAGGAATGAAGTTGTCAGAGACTATAATGAGACTTTGAAACTCTTATTGTTAGGTAATGCACTTTCTAAATGAAAACCACCTCCTCTGTGATAGACTCTAAAATCAGAATGTATCTCTTCAAATAATAACTATTAGAATATAATACTTCTTTATATCAGTAAACAGTATTTCTAGAGTTTCTGTGATAGTACAATTTTTCTCTCCCTCAGAGTTTTATTAATCAAAAAAGAAGAGAAATAGAAGATGAAGTTATGTCTGAACCACTTATGCAAAAACATGAACAAAAGATTAGACACTTTGGTGAGTCTGTTTTTCCAACCTTTTGCAGTTCCTACAGAATTTGTGTTTGTTTGCTCTTGCTTGTATAGAATGAATGATAACAAATGAAAGACCTGGATAACAGACTATTCAGCTTTGTTTTATCAAGACAGATAATAATTTAAAAGTGAAATAGGGTGTTAATTGAAGAAATTTGTTAGTTCCTGGGACCAACAGGAACTTCAGTTGAAAAAAAAATAATAGCTGAGTTTAAGCCCTGTCCTGGTTTCAGCTGGAATAGAGTTAAATCTCTTCTCAGTAGCTGGTACAGTGCCGCCCTTTGGATTCATTATGAGAATAATGCTGATAACACAATGATGATTTGCTTGTCGCTCAGTAGCACTTACTGTAGGTCAAGGACTTTTCTGTGCCTCATGCTGTTACAACAAGCAGGTGCACAAGAAACTGGGAGAGAGCATGGCTACACCTAAGCCAAAGGGATATTCCACCCTATAGAACATCATGGCCAGGATATAAATTGGGAAGTTGACTGGGAGGGGCTGATTGCTCTTCAGGAATGAGATGAGTATCAGTCAGGGAGTAGTGAAAAACTCTATTGTGCATTTCTTTTTCCTCCTATGTTTTTTCTTTCCCCCTCTCTTCCCTCCTCTCTTTTTCTTCCCTCCCCACCCATCCTCTGTTTCCCTCTCTTCCACCCTTACCCTTTTCCCCCTGCCCCCCTCCCTCCTTTTCATCAAAATTATTATGAATCCCAGGTGAAACCAGGACAAACCATGAAAACTACAGTTCTAGCAACTTTTTCTGCTGTTCAGTGGGAAAAGACAGGGTCATTCATGAAAATATAAGTTGTTTCTAAAACAACTATGGGATTGTCCATAGCTCTCTCCTTTTTACAGATGTTTTTCTGGCACATTTTAAGCTACATAACTGATTAAATGAACATGTTTGTAAACACCTACTGAGAGTATGTGTGCACAGAATTGTGCATTTAGAACTATACTTAATTATCCACTAGGTGTCACTTTAGGTCTGTCATAATCATTGAACCCAATTAAGCACAAAGTGCTTTCCATTCTTAGTTACAGGCTGGTAACTGTTACAGTAGTGTAGCCAATTCCAGAACAATCAAGAACAGGGTGAAGTTGGCAAAATTCAGTAATTTTTAAACAAGTAAAAGCCTTGTTTTTACTAAGCTATTTGGCTTCAAAAGCTCTTAAAACTGTTTTAAAGAAAGGGCTTCTAGCCCTGTTAGCCTTAGCAAGCCATGCAAGTACCAAGTTGGGGTACAGCTCTGTCAGAGTATGCAAATACTCTGTATGCAGTGATAGGCAGAGGTTCTCCCAAGTACCTAAACTGCTCAGTATAATGATGGTGGAATCAGAAGACGTCTCCCCTGCTGTGCTTTTCAATAAGAAAAAAAAAGAGGCTTTCTTGCAGGCTTCCTACCCAAGAATTGGGCAAAATTACTTTTTATCTAAATTCAGATTGAACTGTTAGAGAAGCTGCCTTATTAAAGAAGATGATAAATTTTTTTCTTACCTCCAAATTCAAAGCTATTGTTATTTTAATTGAAATACATAAGCCCATTATAAAACTCAACAGTACATTGATGCTTTTTGAAGCCTCTTGTTCCATGCTAAGTGGTGCCAAGGGGCAGGCAGTGTGGCCTTCACTAGCCATTTTGCATGAGTCTTGTTTCTGAATCCTGCTCTGGCTTCCAAACAATAAAGAACTTATGCAGAATAACTTGAAAACAGCCAAAATAAATATTAGCTATTGCTTTCTCTTTAGGCATTTGTTTGCTAGAATTATCTTTAGCCCATTTATAGTGATATGCTGATAAGTGGGTGAAGCTGTACATCTAGTACCTATTGCCAGTAATGACTGTCAGTGATACTTGAAGGACAATTTTAAGAAGTGGTCTGAGTATTGAATTCTGATTTTTAAACTCAGCAGATGAAGGTGGTTATCATCATATCACAATTCAAAGTTCTAATTAACTTTCCAGGACTGATGTAGCTTTGCTTTTTGAGATCAAGCACTAGCAAATCATGTGTTAGAAGCACTTCGATTTTTGCCAGATCATAGGTTCTGTTGTTTGCATTCTTATTTGTGAACATTTGAAAAATTTGTGTTTGTCAGAATCACTGAATGTAAGTCTCTATCCATAAACTTTTTAAGCTATTTGATGGTGTAACTAACAGATACCTACACCACTTAGTGTGTGTGAGAACTGAATAAAAATAACTTACCAATGATGCTGGAGATGCATGACTGTTATAATCTACTTTTAATATCTTCAAAGTCTAATTATACCTTCTGGTAATGCTCTTTTCAGCACTGGTTAGATGTATAAATAAAACCCCCAAATTTAGCTTCGTGCTGACGTTCTGAGTTCAGTGAATTGCAAAGTTGTTATACTGGGGTATCAATGCAAGTTATCCATTTCAAATATCTTAATTGTTTCTCTTACTAGGCATGCTGAGCAGATGGGATGATAGTCAAAGGTTTTTGTCTGATCACCCATACCTTGTATGTGAAGAAACATCTAGATATCTCATGCTGTGGTGTTTTCATCTAGAAGCTGAACAGGTATGAAGATGTTTAAATTCTTTGAAAGCATACTGTTTCCCATTTGCACTGTAAAAAAGGTGACCCACTTGATCAGCTGTTTAACTGTTCTTTCCACCCTCTCTTCTTTATTGCTAGTGCATTGTCACATATATGTCTAGTTATAGCTAATTATAAGTCCCCTTGCTTTTCTAAGCATCAATCCTCATCTATTTAGGAACAGAAGCAGAAGGAAAATATGCTGAATTTTAGAAATATAATCACAGGAAACTTCAAAATTGTAACTTCAACTTTTTTCTTTTTTTTTTTTCCCAGAAAAGAGCTCTGATGGAGCAAGTAGCACACCAAGCAGTTGTAATGCAGTTTATTATAGAAATTGCCAAAAGCTGCAATGTGGATCCAAGAGGATGTTTTCGTATCTTTTTCCAAAAAGCCAAAGTAAGTCAACTTGGGTAATGATGTGAGAAACTCTTGACAGTGGACAAGACACAAGCATTTTAAAGAAGGTTTCTTCTTAGCCGTAGGAGGTTAATAAATTGTTGACTGACTTAGGCTTATGGGAAAGTGTTTTGTTAGCAATCCTTTTCTAGCAATTTTTTTCTGTTGTTAGCAATTGTTTTTCATTTTTTCCAGCTTAGTGGATTTTGCTTGTCCCAGGTGGAAAGCAAGGGGGCCAACAGAATGTTATAGACAAGTAATAACTAAGTAACAACAGCAAACACAGACCAGTTTAAGGACTGATTTTTGACTACTTACACCTGTGTTTTCAAAGTGTACTTAATTATTGTAAACTTTCCCGTTTATCTGTGGTTTACAGTGGGGCCCAAAATAGTGTCCATTTTTCATTACTAAAATAGAGCAATCCAGAGCTATATAGAAGAAATGTGGAAAAACTGAAACTGTGGTTTGCTGTAGATCGTGTCCAGTCATTCAAGACTTTGACAGATCTTAGTTTTGCTTAAAGGAGTATAATTAAAATGTGAGTCAGCTTGTGCTTTACCTTTGACCAGAGGGCTTCAATGAGCACCTCTTTTTCTAAGGGTACCTTCTGAGTTGGAATAAATGAAAATCTAAAATTAGATTTAGTTTTAAAATTTTTGTTTAAAAATTTGTTTTAAAATTTTGCTTAAAGTTTTTGTTTAAAATTTTAAAATTAGATTTAGTCCTTAGATAAAATCAATTACTTCTACATATTAATGGTACAGATTGTCTTAAAAAAGAAATCTACCTGAAATGTAATTTTAAATTGACTAACATTAATCTTGAGTTGTTCACAGTTGTTATTCCCCAAAAGGCAGTATAACTGCATGGCTTTTTTTCAGCACTGTATGGGCTTACAACTCAGAAGTAAATCTGGCTGAAGTGCAAATATTTCATTATTCTCTTTACAGACAGGAGAAGGCTNATTAGATTTAGTTTTAAAATTTTTGTTTAAAAATTTGTTTTAAAATTTTGCTTAAAGTTTTTGTTTAAAATTTTAAAATTAGATTTAGTCCTTAGATAAAATCAATTACTTCTACATATTAATGGTACAGATTGTCTTAAAAAAGAAATCTACCTGAAATGTAATTTTAAATTGACTAACATTAATCTTGAGTTGTTCACAGTTGTTATTCCCCAAAAGGCAGTATAACTGCATGGCTTTTTTTCAGCACTGTATGGGCTTACAACTCAGAAGTAAATCTGGCTGAAGTGCAAATATTTCATTATTCTCTTTACAGACAGGAGAAGGCTATTTTGAGGCCTTTAAAAATGAACTTGAGGCATTCAAGACTAGAGTGAGAATCTGGTCACAATCACATGGCTTTCAGACTATGTTACTGCATGATCTCAGTATCAATCCTGGCTGTGTAGGAGAGCGGACGTCAGTTTCACAGGTAGGTTTATTATTTCTAGAAATAATTTAACTAAAGTAAGATTAGGTCATGCCTTGAAAATCTGTACCTTTCCGAGATAAAAAGAGGATTATTGCTAGAACTGCTAGTGCTTGGGATATAGCATGCAGTATTATTAATATACAAGGCACATGCGGGCTTTCTTTTCACTTGCTGGAATTCAGAAAGCATCAGCATGAAGTATATGCTAGTTCAGCACCTTTACATTTGCACACTTAAAATAAACACTGCATTATAAAACTTGACCAGATGCTAAAATTATATTCACTGTCTTTACCACAAGCAACGTAAAATAACCACTCCTATTCATGGGATCATTCTGGTAAGTCACAGAATTATAGAATGGTTTAGGTTGGGAGGGAATCTAAAAGATCATCTTATTCCAACCCCCCTGTCATGGGCAGGGACACCTTCCACTAGACCACTTTGCTCAAAGACCTAGCCAGCCTGGCCTAGGACCAACCAGGGACCCCACAACTTCTCTGGACAAGAGAAGTCAAGCCTAAGGAAATTCTCCTTTTGTGATAGAAGGAAATTGAGCATACTTGGGTCCTTTTTACAGTTATGGCCATATTCTGGAATGAAGAAGCAACATAAAAGATTGTAAAGAAGTAGGTATTAGGGAAGGTGTCACAATTGAAAGTGTCTACTTGAAATACTTGGATTAAAGAACCTCTCATGTGAGATCAAGCAGTTGAATTTTAAGTAAATGCGCAGCTAGGTGCTCTAAACAGTAAGACCAAATACAAGCTATTCCAGCAAATTTTAAAAATTCTTGACACAGTGAGATAATACTGGTTGATGATTTTTTTAAGCTTATTTTCTTACCATTGCAAATTTGTCTCATCATAAGGTAGACAACACAAACACAAACTGTCTACTTAAACTAAAATCTATTTCTCACTCTCTTTCTGATTCCACATGTACAGTTGTTGAGAATTAAGCTGCTAATTTTTCATCTATTGCAGAACACAGGAGATCTACAGGGTTCCATAAACACAGATGTCTGCAGTTTGACTTCTGTGATACAAAGAGAAGAAGAAGAATCCAAAATGATGGACACATTATAGTTCTCTTAAGACTGAGGCCAAGTACTCTTTTTTCCACCCCCCCCCCCCCTTTTTTTTTTCCCAAAGAAACAAACATGGCTTTTTTCTTGACACTTATTTTTCTGGGTACTGCACTTTATTTTTGGTGTCAGATTTTTGTTGGGGTTTTTTGTTT
>VYZS01026441.1:0-27499 GCA_013400695.1 Neodrepanis coruscans | reverse complement strand
GTAAATTTAAGTTATAGGGTTAAAGATCAAGTCTAAATCTGCCATTGGAAGTCATTATCTGTCAATATACACTAGTGAAGAAATTGAATAATTTAGTGAGACAAATGTTATTCAAGAGGTGTCTCTTCTTCCACTCAGTGCTGTCCAGGGCATCATAAAACAGGTGTCATTTTTAAGCTTGCAAATGTCCAGAACAGAAATGTTGCCTGTGGTTAAATTACTATAAATTACAAACATACCAAATACCATCTGCTGTAGCAGTGCAGGGAATTGTGTTGGTGGAATTGATCACCCCTCTGGCAATGATTTATCTACCCAGGGCTCAGTTCTTCACTCTCCTGATACAACTGTGTATCGCCAGGGGAAATATGTTTTCTGAGAATTACATTTAAATGTTTCTATTGGAGAGTTATTGCCAGATACTTAAATACTGGTGATCAGCCATGATTAAGTCATGTGCCCAGTAGTTGTGCTGGGGTGGGGCTTCAGGTGAAAAAACAAGGCATTAATAAGGGTTTCCAAAAAGTAGGATGGGGATGGGATTCATCAGTCCCAAACATGGAGATAAGGTGCCCAAAGCAGGCAGACAGTCATAAAAATGGGAACTTCTGTGTTATTAGATCACTTAATAAAAGCAGCATTAGTATCATTCTCTGTGGTATAAACCCAGACTGAAGGATCACAGTTGCTGTAACTTCATATGGGGAAGAAAATTGGAATTTTCTATTGTGTGGAAAACTCAGTCGTTTCAATATCTTTTGATATCCTGCAGGAATATGTTCATATATCTCAACTTCTTTGTCCTTTTTGTTTTTCCTATTTCATGGAGCAGATCACATTGCCTTTTAAAACTTTGGTTTCAAAATAGTGAAATATTTCACACTGACATCTCCAAGCAAAGTAGAAGTTTTCCTTAGCCCTAACCTGGACTACTTGGATGACACCTAGAGGGACCTAAAAGAAAGCTGAAGAGGGACTTTTTGACAAGGACATGTCAAAATAGGACAGGGGAAAATGTCTCCAAACTGAGAGGGCAGGTTTAGATCAGATATTATGAAAAAATTATTTCCTGTGAGGGTGGTGAAGCCCTGGCACAGGTTGCTCTTCTTTCCTTGGGAATGTCTTTATTTCTCTCTTTGAGTTATTGCAGTGAAATAGTGGCAAAACTATTCCTTCATCAATATATACTGTATTCCCCTCCTTGAGTTTTTACAGTGAAATAGTGATGAAACCCTCCAGAAATGGGAAGGAGAAAGAGGGTTTTGTTGAGAAAGCAACTGGAGGCACAGTGTTTTGTGCAAAGATTTGATTCCTTTGGGATTTGAGTGGCCTTTTGAGTTGTTGGTTGGTTTCTTTTTCCTTCCACTTTGGCACAATATCTGAAAGGAGAAGGAGGGAAATTGAGAATAAGTTTTGAGCACTCTCAATTACCACTGTTGTAATGAGCTTTTTGCCTCTTCTCTTCAGTGTTCTCCCCAGCCCCAGAGCTCCTTTGGGGAATATTTGAGTAAGTGCTGCAGCACGAAGCACTTGCTGGAGCCGCCTGCAGGGAGGAGAGAAAGGGAGAATCGTGTGTGAGAGTTGAGGGCAAATAACTTTAATTTAATTAGTAGATTAATTAAAGCTTTCTCCCCTGGGTAGGATATGTGTGTGTGTGTGTGGAGAAAGTCTTTCTGCAGGTCCCTGTAGCTGTTCATCACAGGTTTCTGTTCCAAGTGTGACTCAGATGGAGTTTCTATTGAACTTGCTGGGAGCCTGCACAAAAACAAATTTCCTGTCTGAGACCTTTTCTCTTCAGGGTTTTGTTTAAATGTAATGAAGTATAAATGGGCAAATAATAACAAGTAATAACAAGAGCCTGCTTTGCAAATGAATGTGGCATCCAGCAGCACGACAACTGCAGAACTCCAAAAAGCTTCTCTGCTTCCCGATGTCCCCACAGTGGGAGAGGTCTGTGTTAGCACAGATTCACTCAGAGTTCTGTTCATTGTGAAAAACCACTCAACGATTCTTAGCAGCCTTGACTCTGCAAACTTTACAGAGGTCCTGAGGAAAGCAGATAAGGCCAACAGTGTCCTGGGCTGTAATAACAAGAAGATGGTCAGTAGATACAGGGAAATGTTTATCCCTCTCTACTCAACACTTGCTGGAACACTTATAGAATCATAGAATTGTGGAATGGTTTGGGATGGAAGGGAACTTAGAGATCATCTAGGTCCAATTCCTCTGCCATGGGCAGGGACACCTCCCACTATCCCAGGTGGCTCCAACCTGGCCTTGGACACTTCCAGGGATGGGGCAGCCACAGCTTCTCTGGGCAACGTGTGCCAGGGCCTCCCCACCCTCAGAGGGAAGAATTTCTTCCTCATATCTCATCTAAATCTACCACTTCTACCAGTTTTAGACTACTAAATATATAAAATACATCACTCAACTGTAGCAAGTTCAAAGGAGGGACACTGAGATGGTCTGTGAGAAAAGGATGAGGAAATTTGGCTTTTTTACCTGGTGGGAGGAGAGAACATTTGGGGACAGCTTACAACCTCACAGCAGGAAAGAGCCTGGCTTTTCATCACAGTGCATGGCAGGAGAACATCAGACTATGGGAATAAACTTAAACAAGTGAGGTTCATACTAAGGAGAAACCTTTTTACCCTCAGGATAGGATAGCATTAGAGTAAGTAACACAGAAGTGTGCAGTCTTCCCAGAATTTTCCAAAACCCAGATGGAAAAAAAACCCTAAAAACCTTAACTGATCCCATTCCTGACCCTGCTTGCACTGGAAGGATGAGCTGAAGTTTTCTGGAGGTCCCTTCTGACCTGAATTATGCTGTGATTCCATGATTGGAAGACACATGTTGACATCATTCAGACACAGTCACCAGAGACAGGGATGTCTGGAGGAAGGCAAAGGCATAGGAGGGACTGAAGCTCTAAATATAAAATCTGTAGCATGGGAGAAGAAGTTTTAAGGCAGCTTTAGATTATCCATTACATCCTATTGATTTTGGGCTGCTCTGACACCTGATAGAGACTTACTTTAAACGGGGGACATTCCTGTGTCATCAGTGGTGCCTAAAGAGTGGAAAAGGTGTGTGTTCCCCAAAAATCCTCTGGAGAAAAGAGGAGAGGAGAACTTGATTTTCAGTCTCTTGCTGTTGCTCACAGAAAAGGCAGCTGTGAACGTGATGGTCCAGGACCCTCTTAAGGATCCTCTGGAAGCAATGGAACACCTTATTTAGGGTTTGGGTGGGAATTTTTAGGCTTCATAGGAAGTAGTCTTTTTGCCAAGAGTGATTTAACAGATAAAATCTGGGAGCTGAACAAGCAAGATCATTGCCACCTACAACTTTACCCCTTTGGAACAACAGTTCCTGAAATTATAAAAGCAGTGTGTCCCAGATTGCTCAGAATTAGTGCGTCCTTATTTCAGTTCCCTCATTGCAGATGTTCAGCTGAATGTGAACATCATATCCCACATTTCTGTCAATATAAATCCTCAATTCTCAGCCAGACACAATGTGTTCAAAAGGTAGATCCCACCCTCCAATGTGCACTGCAGTCATTTGTATTTATTGATCAATTTGAACTGCTGTGCCAAATTTGCATGAAATAATTCCCTGAGGCTGGAGCAATCTGACCACAGAGCCCAGAGGGAAAATATACTCATTATTTATCCTCCTTTGTCAATCAGAAATTTCAGCAATATTTCCATAAGCATTACTTACCTCTAACCTCCCATCCAGTGAATTTTTTTCATGCTGTGACAAAGGTTTGGCTCAGTCCTGGATATACAGTGTTGTTCTATTGCCAACAGCTCTGCCATGTCACGATCTGTGTCAAGAATTCAAAAGTGTCTTTGGAAGGAATTTTCAGTGATCTCTGCATCCAGCTTGTGTTCTGCTTCCAGACCTTTATCTTTGGAGCAGAAAGTCTTAGAAAACAAGGAAGAAACCTCTTTTGTGTAATACCATCAACAATTAGAAAGGGCTGTTGAATCTTTAGTTTCACCTCATGCTAATTATGTCTAACAAGATTTTTAATCACTTTTCCAACAAGTGGTTACATCCTGCCCAGTACAAGGCTTTGAGAAGCATCACTTGGCATTACCTGCTGTTAGAGATAAGATAAAGGTGTATGTTGGTTTAATTCAGAATGTCCCTTTTTGTGGAAGTCATTAGCAATCCTGGGAATGCTTCACAACAGTGAAAGAGAGGTTTTATAACTGATCTCCAAGATAAGGAAGCCTCCAAAAAAGACAGAGAGAGAGTATTTACAAAAGCATGTAGTGACAGGACAAGGGGAAATGGCTTCAAACTGAAAGAGAGTAGATTTAGATCCAATAGAAGGAAGAAATCCTTCCCTGTGATGGTGGGGAGGCCCTGGCACAGGTTGCCCAGAGAAGCTGTGGCTGCCCCATCCCTGGGAGTGTCCAAGGCCAGGCTGGAGCCACCTGGGACAGTGGGAGGTGTCCCTGCCCATGGCAGGGGGGGTTGGAATGAGATGATCTTTAAGTTCCTTTCCAACTCAAACCATTTTATGACTCCATGACTCTACAAAAAGCCGTTCAAGGCAAACTCAAAAATAGGTTTACCCCATGTATTTAACACATCCTTTGTCCAGTGTTTACTTCAGAAAGCCTCCACTGAGGGAGGGGAACAGGTGATTGTGCTGCTGCTATTTTCTCCTCTGCAGTGAGACGTGTATCTCTCCAGGAGCCTTCGGTGGTGGAAGGCAACCACATCTTAAATTCATGTCAGCCACTTTGAAAAGGATCAATGCCTTTTCTTGGCAGTGTGTTCTGCTGGGACTTTTTTTTTGCTGCAGAATTTGCTTAAAGCTTGGTGTTCAAACTATGCTGCAGATTGTGCCTGGGTTTGAATAAGTTCCTAATCACTTTACCCTTTCACTTAGTCTGAAGTGTTGTGAAATTACAGGGGTTTGGGTGCCATTTACACAGGAAGACAAAAAATGCAATCAAGTGGCAACCTAAGACCTTTCTGGGGACAACAATTTGTTTGACTGCCAAGCCAGTGCTATGGGGCCCAGCAATGATGCAAATCAGTCCTGAAAAAATCCAGATAATCAGAGCTCCTTCCCAAACACCTCTATTTTTAACACAACATTTTGCAAGTGTTGGCCCTGGTTTGACCAGTTGAATCATTGTTTGGTAAGAACAGGGATTAAATCTAGTAATGCTGTTTCCATGACAAAGTAAGCTTCAGCTGGCAATGCTCACAGAATCATGTATCATTTTTTAAGCCAATTTTTCAGAACTGGAAGTCATAATAGAATTAATAAAATCTGTAATTCAGCTTGCAGTGAGTTATCCAAAATACCCAGTGGATTAAACTCCTCTCTTACATTACTTTAGAGACTTAAACAACAGGTGAATCAGACTCTATTTCATCTCTGTATTGATGTAAACCAGTTTCCATGAAGGATTTAAGGGAGTTTAGTTGTTTTTTCTTCTCTGTCTTTCTTTACCTCTGTCATTGTCATGGTGCCCGATATCACATATCCTGAGTACAGTGAAAATATTCTCATTCACTTTGAAAAAAGAAAAAATCAGACCTTTACACACTTAACACAGAAATTCAGAAGAGGAAAGAACAGCCAATGATACTGAATTGCTATATTTGACCTGGTCTGTGTAGAAATGAAAATGCCAAGTGTATTCCCAGTTCACTATCACTTGGTTACTATGACTTCAAAGCATATTTTCTGATCCTGGAGTTTCTCAGGAATACTGGTGACTTCCCACTCCATAAATCCACTAAGTTCACTTACAGAAATCCTGTTTTATAGTAGTTGGGAATATTCTTATGGAGAATAAAGGGAGCAAATCAGTATTTTTTGAATAACTGAATGCAATCAAAGACTGTTCAGGTTTCTTGGCTGGACTGTTCTGCACTTTTGGCTCACAGCATTTTTTACTTTTGATAACACTGAGACCTCTTTAAATTCCCAGTTTTGATGTGCTGAAAATTTCCCACATCCTTCCAGCCACCCAATCACCTCCCCTTTCACAATTCTTTATCAGTGGCTGTGGCACAGGGATAACGTCCCATTCATAGAGAATGTCCTGCTTTTCCTCTGAGAAGGTCTGTAATACTTGATATCACTGAGGAAAAGATTCAGATGGTGAAATACAAATATCTGCATTTATATCTAATGCTCTACAACATCCAGAACATCCTGACAAGGGCAGACATGGAAGCTCCTGCAAGAAGCAGCAGCTGGAGGTCAAGTGAGACACCCTAAAGAACAGATCACAACAAAGCAGAACACTGAGAATAAATTAGAATTACTGTAATATATAAATTGCAATATTAACAACATGATTGTTATTAATATGACCATAATGTCAAGGCAACTGTGAGGAGTTAAGTACTACAAATCACACACAGCACATACCAGTTTATATTTGTGGTGTCCACCTTAATAAAAATAAATGAAGAAAAATGAAAGCTCTGACTTTGTGTTACATCTATAGTCTCCTGGCCTGCTGCTTTCACCTTTTTTGTGTTCTCTCAGGACTAAACAGACATTGATTGTCTTTACTGCCTTTGTATCCAGATGAATATGTGCCTTTTCTAAACTGAAGTAAGTCAAAATCTGTCACTCCTTTGAGAGCAGTAGTTTTTTTCAAAAACCTGTGAATTCTGTACACTATCGACTTGATGTCTTGATTTTTTTTTCTGGTATGTGTCAAAATACTCTTTAACTGCACATATCACTGGCATCTTCTGGGAAACTGAAACCAGACTGTCTCTGCTGAACACAGGAAATTGCAAATGTCCTTGAGGCAAAAGAAATGAAATCAGGAGGCCGTGGAGTTCAAACTTACCCTTCCCTTTGAATGGGGCTCTGCTGCTCAGTTGTTGAAGACTGACTTGACAGATGAAAGGCTCTACCAGTACAGAGTCAATGAAGAAACATCAAACCTGGGGATCCTTTCAGAAAAAAACATGAAAGCACCTCTGCATTCAATAGAGAAACATTTTGTAATTAACAATCCAAACCTTTTTTTATTTTCTCAGGTATGGAATTGCTTATTAGCAGGGATGTCAGGCAGCTCCTCTTCTCTCCTCTGACACTGAGGTTAATGTTTCCTCCCTTTCTTGGCTTCCTCTCTAGTTTCCATGATCCCCAATATTTTATTTTATCTTTTAAATCTGTTGATGAAACGCTACAAAATGACATAAAGATTATGGGAAGTCACATCAAAATATTCTGGTAACAGTGAAAGCCTAAGGAAGGCTGCAGGGACAGGTGAATCACGTGTCTCTGGTTGTCTCTCTGTGCCCACCAGTCTGAGACTCCTGAGCCAGACTTATTCAGATACACTTGACTAAATTTAGTCATTTAGTCAGAGACATCTGACTAGATGTGCCTGTCTGCAAGGAGAACAGGAAAATCTGAGCTTTTAACCTTAGGCTTTCTTTAGAATAGATCAAGTCCTGGCTTTGATATGCCTCTAATAAAGGAGATACTAAACATAGAAAGGATAAATCACATTCTTTTGTCTTTTCACTACCCATTGAATTCAAACTTTCTCTTCAAATGTCCCTGATTACCCCATGGGAAATGGGCACAGCGAGTTTCTCAAGTTCACAGAATCAGAGAATGGTTTGGGTTGGAAGGGACCTTAGAGATCATCTAGTTCCAAATTCCTGCCAAGGACAGAGACACCTTCCACTGTCCCAAGTTGCTCCAACTTGGCCTTGGACACATCCAGGGATGGGGCAGCCACAGCTTCTCTGAGCAACCTGTTCTAATGTCTCACTAACCCTCATCATATAATGGACTTTGTATAAATATATGCACATATATATATATATATATTTATATATAATTTCTGTGGCATTTAGCATCCGCAATTTCAACCTGAAAAGGGTTCTGCAAATTAACAATCAGCGTGTGAGAAATATTTTCTTTAGTCACATCCTGTTTTCATAGACAATGTATTATTATTTCTATTAATAATGATGAAAATGTTATTACTAAACAACATCTTTCCTGATCTGTACATACAGAATTGTATAGAAAGTGGCACCCTTGTGCGTTGAGACAACCCCTGGACACCCCTTTCACACCTGGGCACCTGCACCAGCAGCTGAGCCCTGTTTTTCTTTCTCTTTTACCTTTTTAAGAGATATTCTAAGACTTGAATGGCAGCCAATGCAATTTTCTCTATCTTGGGTGAGGTTTAGGGGATGATATAGCAAAAGCCTTTATGTTCTTGGGAGATCCTGGAGATGTGTGACAATATATCTTTCCCAGGTACTTGGGAGCCCTTAGAACAAAACTGTGTTTGTTTTGAAGACAAACAAATCTAATGTGGTTGTGCCTGGTGTATCCCACTAGGAAAATAGCTGANCTTAGAGATCATCTAGTTCCAAATTCCTGCCAAGGACAGAGACACCTTCCACTGTCCCAAGTTGCTCCAACTTGGCCTTGGACACATCCAGGGATGGGGCAGCCACAGCTTCTCTGAGCAACCTGTTCTAATGTCTCACTAACCCTCATCATATAATGGACTTTGTATNTAACATTTACAAGATCAAAAGTGTGCAGAGGGTTCTGTGCATCATCACACCCCCTAAATCCACACGTAGGCACCATCCAACTGGGATTGTCACACACTCATTGAATGGTTTGGGTTGGAAGGGATTTACTTTAAAGATCGTCCAGTTCCAACCAGGGACACCTCCCACTGTCCCAGGTTGCTCCAAACTGGCCTTGGACACTTCCAGGGATGGGGCAGCCACAGCTTCTCTGGGCAACCTGTACCAGGGCCTCCCCACCCTCCCAGGGAAGAATTTCATCCTAACACCTGACCTAAACTTCCCCTCTTTTAGTTTAAAACCATCACCACTATTCCTGGATTATCTGCCTGGATAAAAGTTCCTCTCCCTCTTCTTTATAAGCCCTTTTAGCTACAAGAAGGATTGCACAAGCCTTGGGATTTATTCCAAGTGTGCATTGACTGTGTGGTGGCACTTCAGAGCATCAGTGACTCAAAGTGTTCATTCCCTCTAAAGAGAAATTGAACTGTGAAGAAGAGGGTCCAAAAAAAAAGCAAAGTAGATTAAATTCAGGTATTGCTTTCCCTGTTTGCTTGTTCCTTCTTAGCAGGCAAGGGAAAACAGATCTCTTGCCAAGTACCCTCCACTTCCCCTGTAGTTCTCTATTGTCAAGAGTGAAGGAAATGGAACAGGAAATATGAAACAGCAAAATTGCTCCATTGAACCAGGACGACCTTTCCCACCTTCAGCCACTGCACTGATTTTCACACTGTTCTGCACTGAGTGTGATTTGAACCTCAGCAGTGCCCCTGGAAAGTGATCCAAGGAAACCTGAGGTTATATTGCCCTTGAATTGATATTCCCTGGCCACTGTCTGCTGTAGGAAAGAAATCCTGAATTGATTCTGGAAATGGGTCACATCCTTGTTTTCATTGCTGCTTTGGGATTGCCTGCATTCTGGTGGCTGCAATGTTCCTCTTATAAACTAATTTTTTTTCCTTTCCCCTCCTTTACTTTTTTGATTTTAGTGGGCTGTCTTAGAGTCTTAAAGATAGAAAATAGAAAAAAAAAAGGAAAAAATCAAAGAAAAGGTTTGGATCAAATCATCATGGATTAATTGGCATTGCATTTTCTTTTAGCAAAAGAATTTGCCTTGTATTCACTGGGAATAAATGGAGAAGGAAACATCAGGAATGACAGAGGGAAAGACTAAGAGAAATAGCTTTTAATTTAGTTTTGAGTCCAGAGTGAGGTTAATGGATTGTGCAAGGACTCATAAGAAACTGGTGGAAGATCAAACTGAGCCTAAATTGGTTTCTGATTCCTCTTTAAATTATTTCTTTATTTAGATACCCTTGATTCAGCTTTATATGAAGAAGGAACTCAATAAAATAAAGCAAACATGTTAGAAATTACATTGACAGGGAGAACAATATAAAATCCTCAAATAATTTATGAGAATTTTAATTTCTTAGTTTGGCCTTAAGCCTGCCAGAAAGAGAAAAAGGAGGAGTGAAAGGAAAAAAAAACAAAACAAAAAGGAAAGAACAGAAAATAAAATTTCTTGCAGCTTTCTCTCAACTTCTAATTGTATTTTCTTTTTTTGCAGTGGGACCTTAAAACTCACTGATGCTTCCTGATAAACTTGCTAACCACTTTAACTTTATAACTTGTTCCTTTTCACATTTTCCCCTTGATTTCAGGTTGCAGCAACCCATTCCAACTGCATCATTAAAAAAGAGCAAGAGACCTGTCTGGAGAAGATCCGGAGAGCAGCTGCCCTGAACCCTCTCAATGACTCTGCTCCGGGTGAGTCTCAGACCAGGGACATTGAACTGAGGATTTTTAAACATTTCCTGTGATGCCTGGAGGGCTTTTCAGTGCAAACAGTAAGAGGTGCATCACTGCTGCTCAATGAGCTTAGAGAGACACTCTAAGAACAAAAATTTAATCAATGAGGATGTACCAGAACCGTTTGTGGTTATTACCAGAGGTCAGGAATTCGCTTCTTTACTTCAGGTGATGGAGTGACACATGTCTGCAAAACTAATCCAGAAAAAAAAAAAAAAGAAAATGAGAAAGAAACACTGTGCCTGGTTGACTGTGCTGGTGCAGGTGACAGCAGCTCCTGGGCACTGGACATGTCACTAAGTGCATCACCAGTCTGCTCTGTAGCAGCTCATTTTCCCTCATCAGCTCAGGAATAATTTGTGCATCTCTCACATGACCTGGAGCCCTTTGCAGGGATGAAGGTTGTGATGGCTGTAATCTTGATGAAGAATACTCGTGCTATTGCTGAGATAAGAAACTGAGGCAGCGAGCAAAGACGAAATTTATAGTTTAATATCCTGTCTTATTTCCTACTGAGTGCAGCAGGAGCTGCCTGTGCCCAGCACCAAGGAGAGAAGGGCAAAGAATGACAAAGAAACTAATTGGAAATCAGGGTCCATTTACTGAGTCCTGTCCAAACTGCTTCTGCTGTGACTGGAATTGATAAAGCTGCAGAGAAAAGCAGATAAAAACACATTGTGTGTGATAAAGAGGGGAGATTTCTCTCCATTTTACTTGCCACATATTTTAGTCCAGAAGTAAAGGAGGGAAGGATGGAAATATCTGTGTTAGCAGTGTCCTCTAAAGCAAACCATTCCAAGGAGTATTTCTATCAGGGTACCATTATTCAGCTCACATACAAACTCATTTCTGCTCTGCTTCCCAGCTTTGGGCAAATGAACTGTGTGGTTTGGTGGAACTGAGGAAAGCATATACTTCAGGCACTTCATTTCACCCCCAGGGATGTGTTTTTTGAGACCTTCTTTGTGCTTTTCAGAGGAGCTGCCCAGTTCTTCCCTGGTGCAGGAGTGGCATAAGCAAGGGAAAAAGGGAAAAAAACATGTTTGTCATCCCCTACCCCCAGAATGATGTCAGAGGCTGACCAGGAGCCCTGATTCTTATGCTTTATGCAGTGGCTGTTCTTTGGATTCAAGAATTCATTGATTTCCCCAGGTGAAAAGAGACCAATTCATCAGCCAGTTTGGTCTTTATCACTCAAATCCAGAATAACCCTGACAGCTGGGGGACTATTCAGACTCCTGCCTGTTCCAAATTCAAAGGACACAGCTCAGAGATAGAGGAAGTCCAGAGCCATTGGAAAGGCTTTTGCATCTCAATGTGATTAAATTGTATCACCCACTCAGGCAGGAAGGGACTGGATCCTTTCAAGCCCTCACTCAGAGCAGAACCCAGCTGCTCTTTATTCTGTTCCCCCAGTGTTTGCAGACTGAATCACTGTAAAGATTTTCCCAGGCTCATTGAGCATCCTTTAGTTGTTCACCACATCCTGTGGCAACGAGTTCCACCGTTTATGTGGCTTTGGGTAAAGAAACCATATCCCCTCAAAGGTATTAATCTTCCAGTGAAGAATTCTGATGTATTTCTTGTTTGGAAGCTGTTTCATTGCATGGATCCTGTTTGTTTCCCTTCTCCTCTACTTTTTAAATATCTCTTTTTTAAAAAATATTGTAGATATGTCTTGAATATACTTAATTTCACCTCTGGGAAATGCAGCATTCCACTCTCTGCCCTTTAAGTCCTGACCTCTAGACTCACCTTTCATTTCATGACATTTATTTCAAGCCAGACCCTGCCACCCTCATTCCCAACAAAGCCTTTCCTCCACAGATAAATGATGGGACAGCAACAAAACTCTACCACTTTCTGTTGTGTTGTTTGCAGGTGTTTCACTACAAAACTCCCTATTATGTAGTAAGTTTCCATAAATTAAGCAGACATATGTGCAGTGTGTGAATTCCTCTTGATTTTCTCTTTAGAGAAGTGAAAATTGCATGACTTTTTTATTTTGTTACCCAGCTGTAGCACTAAGATTTACTAACCATGGCAGGTAGTGGGGAAATATCAGTTTTTTTCCCTCAAAGAAAAAGAAACATGGGAAATAACTCTCTTACTGGTCAGAAACAGCTGAAAAAAAGGAAGAAATCCCTTCTGACTAGTGACCAAACTTCTGTTTATTAAAAAGGAAAAGAACAACTGCCTTTTCCCTCCTTTGACTAATCCTGCATGAAAACTTCCGTAGAACAATTCAATATATATATATTTTTCTGAGAAGTTACTTCTCCTCAGAGGGACTGCAGGGTATAAAATGGGACTGTGAGTTTTTAGGAAGTCTGTAGAGACTTGAGAACGTGACCAAGTTACTGTGGCTTATTAAAAAATCCAGCAAATCAGTTGAGCTACTGTAACCTCTGTAAGAAAAGTCACTCCACCTTCTTCTGGGGCAGGTGACACAAAGTCAGAAGGCCACATATAAAGCTTGGATCTGAGACATGAACAGCCTTTGAGATGTGTATTTTTGCAGTATCTAGAACAATCATGTCACAGATCATGAATTCCATTCCAATGTGCTGCAAAAAAAATAGTGGTAATTGTAGTTTTTCTGCTGTTGTTCTGCACTGATACTTCTCCTCCCTGAAAGTGCTGCAGGGACAGCCATGCCCTTGGGTGTCAGAATGAGGAAGAACCTCTTATGTGTTGCTCCATTTTGCAGTGATTCAGCTCCCCTGCCTTCACTTCTCCCCCTTGGTGTGTTCAGTGTCTGGGAACACACTCAGCAACCAAAGGGTTCCCCAGAGCTCCTCTGGGTGAGGCCCAAAACAAGCACAAAGCTGATGCTGCAACTGCAACCTCAGGTCTTGAAGAGCAAGGCTGGCACTGTGTTATGGAAAACAGCCAGCTCTGGCTTTTCAAGGCTCTGGTGTTTTCCCCTTTCCTTCCCACTCCACCTCTCATGCCCAGATGTTCTGCTCATTGCTCTTTTATTCTTCACAGCACTGTTTTCTCTCCTGCTGCTGCTGTGCAATGCCTGTAATGCTTCAGAGACAATGATTGCTTTGAGATTTTCTGTTTGGTTTGAGCTTTTTTTACCATTTTATGATGCCTTTGTCCTCTTAAATACTTGAAATTCCTGAGGAACCTTTCTATGAAAAGGAATAAGGGGCATGTACTGACTCAATTTGTCCATCACCTGCAGTCTGAATAAATAAGAGAATTTGAAGGAAATGAAATCTCAGCAAGATGCAGAATCTGACTCCTTCATTCTGGAGAAAGAAGTAAACTGATAAAGGGAAATAATGGAAGCCAAAGGCAGACAAGAAAGGAAAGAGAGGAGTGACTGCTTTATACTCAATTTCTCCAGGCAGTGCCGAGCTATATCTTACATCAGTGTTTCCAATATCTTTTGCTTGAATTTTTAGGCCTGTTCTAGTGTGGATCTGCTTCATTTCCTCTCAGTTCCCTGTGTGGCTGCTTTCTAGGCCAGGAGACAGACCTAGAGAGCTTTAATCTGCCTGCACACATTTGTCTTTTGTCAAAGATGCTTTTTTTGCACTGATGGATTTGTGCATGTGACTGCATGAAGTGTCTTCTTCTAACCTGATATTAAAGGTGATAGGAACAAGGAAGATTTTCAAAAGACATTTAGGGACCTTGTGATAGCAGAGTGTCCATGCTCATTTCAGGCATCCACTCTGTAGTTTCCATCTCAACAAGCCACCTGTGCAGCCATCAAGACCTGAGCTGTGATCAGGCTTTGCTCTTTCTCAGGCAAATGCAAGAATANACTCTGTAGTTTCCATCTCAACAAACCACCTGTGCAAACCTCAAGGCCTGAGCTGCAAGAAAGAAGTGCTTCACTGGTTTCTGTTTTCCAAGCATTGATTCATTCTTTAGTTCTCTGTTGAGTGTCAACATGCTTTTTAGAAGGTTTTGGAAAATGGAGAATGGGTTTAAGATGAAGAAGGGTAGATTTAGATTAGATATTAGGAAAAAATTCTTTCCTGTGAGGGTGGGGAGGCTCTGGCACAGGTTGCCCAGAGAAGCTGTGGATGCCCCATCCCTGGAAGTGCCCAAGGCCAGGTTGAACAGGGCTTGGAGCAACCTGGGATAGTGGGAGGTGTCCCTGCCCATGGCAAGGGGGTTGGAATGAGGTGGTATTTATGGCTTTTCCAGCCCAAATCATTCTGTGATCCTATGATACTATGATTTTATTCATTAATTAAAATGGATCAACCACCTAAATATCCTTCAGGGTATATTCAGGTTCTACTTCTGCAATCCTACAGCTTTTACTTCCAGATCCAGCTGGATTGCCATTAGATTGGGGACCTCTGTGACATCCTTCATTAGGGATCCCAGTGTCATTGGAATCCAATGTGTCTCAATATCAAGAGAATCATTCCTTAAAATATTATCCTTTTCTCTTCAGTGCCATGTGCTATCCACAGAATAATGATAAGCCATGCAAAGTTGGAGGAGTGCTTAGGGCTATAGGTACATCCTACATCACCAGAGCATGGTCTGCCATGGATTCTCCACAGCACATATGATAGATATGGATACTTCACTCTGTCATAAGAATCTTCACCTTAAATCCTGCAACTTCTTATTCACTGCTTTGTCTCCATGGATGTGATTTGTCTCTTCTGATTCCAGTGTGTAACAGCTCCATTCTCTAACCTAAACCAAGTCTAAGCAGCCCCTACAGAGCTGTGGGTCCTTCCTCAAGCAGTTCCTTTCATTTCCTGACATTTCTGGGATAAATCATTTCCTGGAATGGCTTTTTTCTCTCTCTACTGACTCAAGAGGGAAGCCAGCAGAGAAATTAAGGTGTATGGACTCCCTAAGACAGTTAAAGCTTAGGTGAGGTGATCATCAGCCTGGGGATGATCAATGAAGATAAGTCAGAGAGAAGATGCCAAAATTGCTGTAATGGAGCAGAAATGACTCCCTAAGACATGGGCAGCATGGACACAACTCTGCCAAGCACATTTTGGTGGTTTAAACAAGGACTGACTCCTTTGCAAGCCTTGCTGTAAATCTAAGTTTAGTCACCTGAGCATTTGCTGGACTTCCTTTCAGATGGGAAACAGAGGGAAGGAAAAGCACTGGAATTTAATGCTCTGAAAACACCATTAACTGCAAAACACATGTATGAGCTACTCTTCCCATCCCATAGTATATTCATTGGGATAATTCCTACCTGGATATTCCAAAATTATTATTTTTGTAATCCCCAGAATTGCCAGGAGGCCTTTCTTTAATAGCCAAGTGAAAATAAAATAAAATAAAATATGGTCTGGACTTTGTCCAGGCAACTGGGTAAGATAATGACTTGGATAAGATTAGTTTCTGGGAATAAGATTGAATAAAAGTATTTCTCTGCAAGAAGTTTGGTCATTGAAAAATGCAGGTCAAGGCTTAATGTTAAAATAATTAAGGCTGGAAAATAATAACCATTAAGAAATTTAGAAAATGAAAATATAGGGCCATTTCATGACAGAACATTGTTCAGAAGTAGTGATTCTTATATCAAATTAAGGTTAAAAAATAAAGATATGTTAAAAATAATAAAAGGTAAAAATGAAATTTCCTATCTGCCCGTCCAAATCTCTGTTTTTATGTCAGACAAAATAAAGAAATCTCATTAATTGACCAAAAAGGGATTTCTGTGCCACTGTGTGTTTAAAAATATAATATCAATTATTTACACAGTTCCACTTTTGAGTTCCTTGTTTCTGTGGTGACATCTAGTTCATTAAACCACACCACCTCTTTTTTTTTATTTTTGTCCAGACTTAAATATTATCCAGAAGCCTTGTCTTACCTTCCACTAAGTGGTGCACATGATGTCCAAAGAGAAGCTGATTTAGAGAAAAACAGGCATTTTCTTTCCAGTACATGAAGGGACTATTAAAGCAGGAGGGTTTGCCCCATATATTATTTTCTTGAGGGTTTTTGTGGTGTTTTTTCTGGTTTGTTTTTGTTTGTTTCTTTGTTTTTTATGACCATTTGCAAATACAAAGTAGCTGCAGCCTGGTCTAGTGGAAGGTGTCCCTAATCATAGTGTGGGGTTTGGAACTGGATGATCTTTAAGGTCCCTTCCAACCCAAACCATTCCATGATTCCATAATCTTAGATGCATTTGCAGATGATTTTACCTGTGGGGCAGGGGGACTTTTTAAATTCAGGTTGTCCCAGGCTGCAAATGTGAGCAGCTCATGGAATTGTAATCATGTTGTACCAGGACACTGAAGTTAAAAAAATGAATGATGAATAATAGTAAAACTAAGTGAATGGTGGCTTCATCTCTCAGTATCTTCAGGGTCATGGAAAGCTGGAAGTTGTGACAACATAGAGTCATCTAATTTTTTAATATCTGTTTTACCATGGCAAAAAAAAAAAAAAAAATCCTCACAAGATTATCAAAGCGTCATCTGAATTGTAACTGAGTGACCATCCTTGATGGTCAGGTCCTTTCAAACCATGTGCCAGTGGTGTATCCCAGCAGGCAGCTGCTGCATCCTTCTGTAGAGCTGAAAAAAAAAAAGGGTTTCTTTGCATGAAAATTGTGTTTTCATAAAGGTCCTAAAAACTCCTTGTGCTTCTGTGCCAATGAGTGAGTCAGTGTCAGAAAACAGGATGTTCTTTTAAAAGGTAATCAGGTGAAAATGCTCTTTTGTTCCTATTCCCATGGCATCTTCTGTGTCTGGCTGCTGGATTTTCTGACAAGGCAAGGCTTTGTTGCTGCTTTGGATTGTTGGTCTTGTGGAGAAAAAACACAGCAGTGGGAGAGTGAGTTCAATTCTTGCTGGAATCAATGGCACACTTGACTGGTTTCTAGGATCTTTATTTCCAGTGATGAAACATGGATTAAGACAGCACTGAATGTCTTTGAATTCCTCTGCACTGGCAGTGACTACATTGCAGAGAAACCCAGGATTTTGCCTGTAAATTGCTTTCCAGTGTCCAATAAGCTCCTGAAGCAAGAGAAACAGGGAATTAATGTGGAGATTTGTAGGACCAGATAGAGGTGCACATAATCACGAGAGTCCCTGTATTCCTTAGGGTATCAAGGCTCTCTGATATGGGCCTGTAGAAGGTTTGTGTCTATCCAGGCTGAAAACTCAATCCCCTGAAGCCTCTCAAACTACACTAAAACTAAGGAATACAAAAGTGAATTATTCTGAGCACTGGCCAACAGTGTTTGTTGTTTTAACAGGTAAACTATAGGATTACTGCACACACACATCCAGGAAACTCAGTTGTTTTAGTCATGTTACCCAAAAAGGCAAAGGAAAGGACAGTACATCAATAATTTATCATCTTTTCTTGAGTTTATAAAAGCCTGGAAGGGTGCAAAAGATACTGGTGCATGTTAATAATTAATAGACAAAATACAGATGTTGATCCTTTCCATAATTCTTCAGGTTTGGGCTTCTGTGGCCAGTGAATAAACCAGGAAATACCAGTACAGATTAAAACACGGATTCCTGGCTCTGATAAGGACATTTTTATCACCCTGGAATGACAAAGGATCTTCAATATACCTGCCCATTTCCCTTCTAACCCACAATAGCTCCCCATTTAAAATGATGTTTCCTGTTTCTGGCAATGAGGATCAGGATCCTTTTTCTTTCTTGGCTTTTTTGTTGGGAAGAATCACAAAAGGGAATAGAGTCACCTGGGCAGAGATACAGGTGTGACACTGCTTTTTCAACAGCTGGCAGGGCTATGAACTCATGGAATGCACAAAGCTTTTCCAAGAGAAAAGGGAAGCTCCATCCTGGGACCTCCTGTGGAGAAGCAAGAATGGACTTTTACTGCCCTGTGGAGAGTGTGATCACCCAGTCTGTCACTGCATGAGATGACAATGGCACTCATCAAGCATCCTGCAATTTCCACCCATTTCTTCCTTGATTCTATTCAATCCTTCCTTCAGTCTCTCATTTGAGGCAGATTTCATAGGCTTAGCAGTGGCACAGCCCAGGAATGGAACTGCTGGGACCTTCTTTTCTGGGATATAATGGGTTTTTTTGTGTTTCAGCGCTTTTTTGACATTCCTTTATTATTATGTGCCTTGTTATGAAGATCAGAATGATATCAGGGCAATTTTTTTTGGTTGTTTTTTTGTTTGCTTTTTTGCAGTGAGCCAGCATGAAATTTTTCTCATGGTTCTTGAGGTTTCTGTGCCATAGGTGGTTTTATCTTGGCTCTTGTCCCAAAGATACCTTCCCAGTCAGTGGTCAAAAGCTGGCTTTTTTCAGGGAATGACTCATCAGACCTATTTCAAACATCTGCTTTCCAACAAGAGACATTATTCTCTAGGATTGCCCATTGCTGTCTCTTCCCACAAAAAATTTCAAGGGCTATTCAAATGTAGATGTTGCCAGTCCATCAGTCTGAATCCCACTCTGAAAAGCCTTTTTTCCAGGTGCTGCTTACTTTATAAATGGGAATGGCTGCCTGTACTTGGACCACTGGTGGGAGAACTGTAAATGTGGTGGGAACAGGAATGGATCAGAAGAAATTCCAATGGCTTTTGATTAATAACTTCAGTTGGGAGATTTTCTGTACTCACCTAAAAATCCCTTCATTTTCACCAGCACTTGGGCTTCTGGATGAACATTCTGCCATGTCCCACTTTGTATATTTAGAATCACTGCTTTTGTTATCTGCCTGTGCTGTACAATCACTTGGAAAATTCTAGTCAAGGGTAAAGTGTTGTTAGACCAAAATCTCAGAAGAGTCTTCATAGCCTGTTCTTTACCATGAAATGTTTGATTTTTTAAGAGATTTTTATCAAACACTGATATTCTCACAGAGGTGGCCAATGATTAAAATTGCCCAACTGTACAATTTCATTTCTTGTTTCAGCTTATTCTGTGCTACATCCACTCCTTCTTAATATACCTCTCAAAGTTAAGCCAAGAACTTCATTACAGGGAACTGCCTACTCAATAATACATGCAGCTGAATAAGTCTGATCATTTGGACTCCTGACAGGTTTTGCATATTGATTTTTCCTCAGCAAAATAAAACTGAGCAACAGCAAGTTAAATCATCTTCAGATGGACAAGCAAGTTACAGCACTGTAACAAGTTATTAACTACTCCTCCTTCTAATGGTAGTAAAATATCTGTATATACTCATCTCACCATGGCAAAAATGAGATCATTCAGTTTTACTTTCCTCTAAAAGCAGAAGCACAAAATAACTTACATCCATCTCTAACAAGCCCATGGCAGGGAATTGGAACTAGATGGGTCCTTTCCAATCCCAACCATTCCGTGATCCTGTAAAACACCTTAAATATCAACTCCCTGAGCCTTTCCTAAGCCCTATTTTTTTCCCATAAAGTTCTTGGCCTCCTCCATCACTGGGAGAACCAGGCAGCAGGAGTTGCATGTTCTCTCTTCATTGTAGTTTTTTGTGGTTTCTGTGCAAGGGAGGGTGAGGAAGGGAGGGGAGATCCTTGGCTTTGCCCATGAGCTGCTCCCCAGCACTGCTGGCTCAAGAATGGGAAGGGCAACTTGCTCCTGACAAAAAGGGAGAGAAAGAAATTGTGCAGTTCCTTCCCCAAATTCCTTACAGGAAAGAGTAGGAGAGTAAAAAGGGAAAATTATCTCATGCAATTTTTCCAGCCTTCTGTAAAAGAAATCAAGGGAAGAAGAAGTCCTGTTGTGTTGTGGTGTATTTTGGGGGTTATAAAGCTTAATGTGTGACAATATTTCATTCCAGAGAGAAGGATCTTGCATGCTATGCTAGAAAACAAATTAACTTGGCCTGTGCTGTTTTGCTTCCCAGCTTGAGATGTCATTTTCTAATATGAATTTCACCACAAAAAAGGGGGTTATTCTGTACTTTAGCAATAGTATTCTTAAGTTTAAAGGTGAAATTAATCTCAGTTGAGCTGGCTGAAAGCAGAATGTTTGCTTAAAGTGAACATAAAGAATCCTCCATGGCAAAAAAAAAAACAAAACAAACCAAAACCCAAAAAAGCCAGAAAGAAAAGTTGTTTTAATTGATTGGACCAGCCTATCTTTCATAATTGTCTTAATATGTTAATATAAGATACCTCAGAAGTAAGATAGTAGATTTTGTACTATTTCCTGTTGTTGTGTGATTTTTTCCTCATTTCATATCTACAGGAACATTGAAGTTAGAGCCCAGTTTTTCAAATCTATCCAATATTCCTGCCAAATAGTTGGGAAGGAATAGAATTTAGAAAACTTGCCAACCAGACTTCAAATTGATCTCCATTAAAAGAAATGTTCTTTCTTCCCCTTCTCCTTTCTGAGTTTTGCTCCTGGATTCCATGAAGCCTCATGATTTTGACAGCTCGATGAATTTATAACGCCTTATAAATGATTTACAGAGGAATCAAAGTAATCACCTGTCTCCTGCATGACAGTTTGTGGAGTTTAGAGGCATTTTTTGTTTTTAACAGGAATACTTTCAAGCCTCAATCCACTTGGAAACATCCAAACAGACTCCTATTCCACCTAATAATATATTTATAGCTACCACCAGCTCGTTGTGATCAGTGACAAGCCACACATTTAAGATTCTGTGAATTCTCGAACTAAACAAACATTTTTACCAACACCAGAGCAGCAAATCCCCAGCGGGCAGCGGTGGGTTCTGCCGTCAGCACCAGGAACAGCTCCCTCCCAAAATTCTGCTCTCGCTCCAACCTCAGCTCCCACCCAGCTCGGGCCTTTTCAGGGTGTGTTTCAGTGGAGAAACTCTGTTTTTAAGGGGGAAAAACGACCTCCTGGGGGGACAATTGCAGCGCTGGGTGTTGGACATGTCAATTATTGGCTGAATCAGCTGCCTGCTCTCCCAAGGCTCCTTGTGCATTGATGGATACAGGAATTTACATCCAGTTTGCACATTAAAAAAACTAAATTAAGGTGCTTTTAATATGCAGGCTGAGTCCCACTGAAGGCAGATCCAGAATCTCCAGCAGTTTAGCTGCCTGTTTCCTTCCTGGTCCTGGAATTTCTCTTTCCTCAGAGTTTGTTTTATTTTCTGGGGTTTTTGGTTGGTTTGGTTGCTTGGGTTTTTCTGTTTTATTTTATGGGGTTTTTGGTTGGTTTGGTTGCTTGGGTTTTTCATAGGGTTTTTCTGTTTATTTGTGCTTTGTTTGGTTGGTTTGTTTTTATGGATATTTGTTGAGTTTTTGGCGGGATTTTGTTGTTTTTTTGTGGTTTGTTTTATTTTTAGTAGGGTTTTTGGTACGTTTTTTGTTTGTTTCCTTGGGGGGTTTTTTGTAGGGTTTTTTGTAGGTTTTTTGTTTGTTTTCTCGGGGATTTCTTGGGTATTTTTTTCAGGTTTTGAGGTCTTTTATTGGTAGGATTTTTTGTTTCTTTGGTTTTGTTGAGGATTTGTTGGTTTTTTTGGTAGGGTTTGGGGGGTTTATGGTAGGGTTTTTTTGTGTGTTTTTTTTTTTTCAATTGTTGTGTTTTTGTGTGGGGGGAGTTGAGGATTTTTTTTTTCTGGTCAGATTTTTTCTTTGTGTTTTGTTGAGTTTCTGTTTTTTTCATTTTGTAGGATTTGATGTGGTGTTTTTTGCCGTTTTTTTTGTTTGTGTTTCATTTGTTTTATTGAGCTTTTGTCTTTTTTTCCATAGGATTTGGGAGGGGGGTGGTGGTGGTGGGATTTTTTGCTTGTGTCTTGCTTTTTTATTTTGTGTTGGTTTTTTGTTGGCTTTGTTGGAGGTTTTTTGAGTAAACCAAGAAGGAACCCTCCCCAAATAATCAGATATTCATTCTATGATGTAGTTTTCACCCTTCCAGAGCAGATATTTGAGCCTTATGGACAAGCACCTGCAGATGCTTTTCTTATTGATCCTTTTCCTTGCCTTTCTGATTACCCTAAAAGCCCTTTCAGGCTTCCATGGCAGCACTTTTGGTAATCAAGCCATACATTTCCTGCTCCCACAGTTGCTGGAATCGATTGGTTTGTGTCCTTTGCAGACAAACAAATCGAAGGAAGCAGAATAAAACAACACACAACTAGAAATCACAACCCAAACAAAAGGCCAGGCTGGAATAATCCATCATTAGGTGACTAACAGGAGACCTGGGTGAAAAAAACACAAAAAATTGCTGGACATAGAAGTCAATGTACAAGGAAAAAAGCAATTCTTGGGGTGTGGAATGAGTATTCTCATGCCAAGAGCAAAGCCAAATTGGACTAATGACCATCAACAATTAATAAAATGCACTGAAGGATTGGTGTACATGTTATATTCCCCTGAGGTGAGTCTGCTTCAGGTTTTTTGGGCAGAAAGCCAAATGACTGATGCAGTTCTACCCCTTCTGTGCAAAGTGCCCAAAGCAGAGCCCACTGTCCTCATAACTGAATGAGCCTGAACAAAATTAAACACGGTGCAGTGGGACTGTTTCATGATTGTCTCATGCAGGATAGACCAGAATTGTTGATTTGTTTATCATTATTCCTCCAGATTGAGGTCTGATAAAGAAAATTTCCAAAGGGATGATGAGAGCAGCTGAGCATTGCTGTTCACATGAATAAGATTTCTCCCTTGTCTCATAAATGAAGTGGGTTTTGTGTGCTTTCTAATTTTTCTTAGACATGTACCTTCAACAGACTCTGGGCAGAGTAATTTGAAGGTATATATAAAGAAATATAAACCTATACTCTATACCTGTAGAAATACACACATAGGGCTGTAAGAAACTCCTGCATCTGAGATATAAATTAGGAATTAATTTTAAGTCTTTAATGTTGAATAATGTGACATCTGTTGACTCAGAATATCAGGAAGAAACTTTCTACATGGCACTGATGTTATCACCATCCCTGCAAGCCAAAAATTATCAAATGGCTGAAACACAAAGAAGTTTCTGGCTCTTTATCACTCAAGAATACAGAATTGTGCCCTGTAATTTACTTTTTTTTATGCTTTGTCCAGATAACAAGGATGTCACAGACAATGAGGACTCCCAACATTCCTTTTAGGTATCTCAGAAATGGTTTATTTTGGCTGGGTGCAGGGAATAATCTCTGTGAACTCCATGGGGCCCTTTAGGCTTATTTTCCATTTTTCCATAATAATGATGCATTCTAATAAGTAACACCAGTAGAAGAATATTGATAATTTTCATATTTATTACATCAGATGGGAGTGTAATTACCTGCCCCCATATATTTGTGAGCAAGATCACAGAACAATTTCCCTCCCTGCCAGATCTTTAACTATTTCTAATAAGAAGAAAGGGAGGAGGAATAACAAACTTAGTTCATTTTCATATTTCTTTTTTAACCCATAACCCATCTCTACATTTTCTAAATCAATTAGTCTCTGACTTACAGCACTTTTATCCTTGGAGAAACTCACTGGCTCTTCTGGAATTAACTCCTCCTTTGCAGGAGTGAGGAAAAAGAAATTGAGGATGTGCAGATTTTTTTTTTCCCACAATTATTGTTCAAATCCACATTTTTTTCAAAATATCCCTTCCTGCAATGACTATAATGGTTTTTATGAAGGCAGTGACTAAAGCAGCATATCCCTGGATGTTCTTGATGTTGCTGCTCCTGTACCCTGAATGGTCAAGCCACTTCCCACTTCTTCCTGTGTCCTCCATCCTTTGGGCAAAGACAGATCCACCATCCGTGTTCTGAGCCAAAGGCAAGCAAAGGGGAATCATTTTCTAATAGTTCAGATTTTGCATTCTCACCGCTGTTATTTTGGACCCTCCTGTGGCCACTTCCAAAGGTTTTCTGGGTGTTTTCACTTCATAGGCTTCTTGCACCAAAAATGCTTCTGCCATCTTTTCGTTTGGTGTTTATGGGTCCTGGGGTTTTGTACTTTTCTATTGCCCTTGGGAGAGTTTGTGTTTTGTAGTGTAGAAATAGAGAGTTGTGATCAGTGTGTACATTGGGGTTTTTTGGATTAAATTTGTGTGGCCTCTGCTTTCTGATGATAGTTCTGATCTGGGTGTTCCAGACTATATTACATTCCTCTTCTTCCCCTTCTCCCTTTGCAAAAAAACCCCCAAAACAACCAAACCCCAAAAAAGCCAAAAAAATCCCCAAACAAAAAAACCCAAACCCAAACCCCCCAAACCAAACCCAAAACCAATAAAGGGAAAGCATCCACTGCTCCTTACCAGGGGAATGTCCTCCCAGTACATAAAGGGGGCATATAAAAAAGAGAGAATGGCAGAGAGTGATAGACAAGGGAGAACCACTTTAAACTAAGAGAGGAGAGGTTTAGATTAGATATTAGGGAGAAATTCTTCCCTATGAGGGTGGGGAGGCCCTGGCACAGGTTCCCCAGAGAAGCTGTGGCTGCCCCATCCCTGGAAGTGTCCAAGCTGGGACAACCTGGGAGAGTAGAAGGTGTCCCTGCCCATGGCAGGGGGGTGAAATGAGATCATTTTAAGGTCCCTTCCAACCCAAACCATTCTATGAGTGATCATTATAGTTCTCCACCCTTCCCTACCATCAATTTTATCCTCCTTTATCACACATTCCACCTCCTTTTTCATCTCCTGATACCCCTAACATTGTCTTTTCACTGACTTTCTTTGGTCCCTTTCATACTCCTAAGAGTTCCAGTTTTATGTAATCCTGGTGAGGCTGGATCACATTTCATTTGCAGGGCTATTGTTTTCCTCTCTCTGAACACACTGAGGGCAGTCAGAGAGGTGCAATACAGAACAGGAGAGAGCCTTTGTTCAACTCTGACAACCTTTGTCTTCCTGTCCAGGGCTGTGGAATGCAATGTTCATGCCCCTTCACAGGGTATGAACTGGCTTTTTGCAATGTCTTCATTTCCTTTGTTTCCTCCACTAAACCCTAAGGTCCCATGGGCTCCAGTAAGGAATTGTTTGACTCACCACTGGAACAATTTCCAGGAGAGATTATGGATTTTGCACGCTGGAAGAAATTAAGTTATTTAATTCAGTCATTTCTCATCCTCAGAAGGTTTGAAGGAGTAAACAAGGCACAAATGCCTCTCCAGAGTCCCCACACTGCCGTCACTGTGGTTATATCAGGAGAGAATTTGGCCCAGGTTCTGTTCTAAGTTGTCTTCTATTACTGTCTTGCCTTTCCCACTGAGATAACTCTATTTATAAACCCCAGAAAAGCAAGAAAGTGGGGAACACAGGAGACAGAATTTACAATGCCACCATTTACTGTGTTTGGTTTGGGTTTGTTTTCCAGCTGTAAAAAGACCAGAAAATCTCCTTAGTCCCAGAGCTCCCCTGAAACCAAAAGAATAATAATTTGTAAATTCCTTTGGAGGGATCTTAATATTTGTGTAACACAGTTCATTGTAACTTCTGAAATTGTCAGTCCTACAGACCTGAGGTTGCTATTTTCAGCAGTTTTGTTTTCTTTGGTATATTCATCCTTTTAGAGACAAGTCAAAATTCCTGAGAAGTGTTCTGGACTGGGCAATTACTGACCTCAGGCTTTGCCTGAATAAATCCCATTGAGAATCCTGTTCTCCTGTGTTGGGATTTTTTAAGACTGAAGTTTAACCCCGTACTCAAAGAGTTGTTCCAGGGTTTGTGTCCTATTTTAGTCCCACTTTAGTGCTGTTTTGAGATTAGTTGGAAATGAACAAATCAAAGAAAGATTTTTTTTGTTTTTCCTTTTGGGACAGAAAAGATTTGAAGCCCTGAATTTATTACTGGGAATCCTCAAGGCTCAAGAGACCTGCTATTAAAGCTTCTCATCTTCTTCCATGCAATTAAATCCTCTCTCCATTTTCAAAGGAATGCAGACTCCAAAATACAAAAAAGGACAGTCTGAAAAAATTTCTACTTTTCTCTGTCTCCATGGCAACTGTTTATCCCAGTAATCTTTACAGATGTCTTCTTCACAGCCCCTCAAAATCCATAATTGGCCAAATATCACTCAGTGGGTGGCAGAAGTGACAATAAACAGTTCAGCCATCCAGCTTGGAAAGTTTCCTTACCTGACTTCATTGAAAACCAGGGTTTACTTGGAGGCACATTACTAATTGTGAGAGAAATATATTATATATACAATATTTTTTAATATAAATAAATATGTATCTATGTATATATATTCAATTCTGTTCACCTACTTCAACACCACAACCATTTGCAGGTTTAGATAATATTGATTAGATAATTTTAGATAATTAGATCATTAATATTAGCTAATTAGATAATATTTAGATAATATTCAACTTCTTGCTGATTGAAACTCTTGTTCACAAAAATAAGATACAGCTGATGGTGCTCCAGTCTATTGTCCTTATTCATCCCTTTTCATGGATAAATTGTGCTTGTGAAGGGCAGGGTCCTTTTGGGAGGTGTCTGTGTGATTCTCACTCCAGTGGCTATTTCCTCCAATCTCTGTAGGGTTCAGCCAATGGTTTTATCTCTTCCAGAAATTACTCTGAGCCCAACCATGTGAGGGTGAAACTTTGTGTGTGTGGTGCATGAAAAGCCTGATGGAACAGTCTCCCCTTCCCCATCTTTCCCCATCTTGGAGCAGTGGGGAAAGATAGAGTTGATAAAGTGCAGGATATCATTTTTGAGTTTCTAAGAGGGGCAATAGCCACACTTTTTTTATTCTATTTAAGGAAAGACTAAAGAAGCAGCAAGCCCTCTCCATTTCTCAGCTTATTGGCTCTTTCCTCTGTTGCATAATTAGGCAAAGAAATGTTCCAAAGATTTTGCCAAATTAAAGTTTCCCTTTAAAACTCTTCAAAGCTCACCTAAGGCCACTTGGCTGGCAGCACTCAAAGGATTCTGGAGGTTTTCTTGGCTGAGGTTTTCTTGGCAGGTATCAATGCAAGAAGAGCAATAAGTGTGAGCTTGGAAATAAACAGCCTGTGACTGTAAAGAACTAAAGAGCTTTAAAGGAAAAGAAAAAGTTTACACCTCTCTAATTATAAATAACAGCTCCTGTAATTTGAAAGCTGGTTTTTGCCATGTATAAAGTCTTTAAGAAAAAAAAAATGCTATTAAATGCAGCATATTTGATAAAGATATTATATTTTGTGAAATACTTTATAATATTTTTAAGTATTGCTATTATACATAAAATTCAACATATAATGGTATAATATTTATCATATAATTATAAAGAATAAATAATAAGA